>OY744609.1:42409070-42469070 GCA_963556255.1 Allolobophora icterica | reverse complement strand
AGTTCGCGACACTGTCTTTCGGTATAAACTAATAATTTAGTTAATCCAGTTTGTTTGTGATTCATAATGTTTCCTGTTGCGGGGCTACAATGTGTATCTGACCTTTTAAAGGGGCATTATCAAAGTTCAGGTGTAGTATAAAATAAGTACTATAGGCCCCTATGCAAGTAGGTGTGGAACGTTATGGTTCAAATGACTATGATTCCATGTCTACATTAAGCTGCACTCCGAATAAACAGGTCATGAGTGGTTAGAAATTCACGAGGAACCTGTCCGTCCGTTAGCTTCATGAACAAGGAATTGTGATTACCTTTATCGCAAGCTTCACACCTATCTAAGTTAGGCCTACAATGTTTATATCAAGTATT
This sequence comes from Allolobophora icterica, assembly GCA_963556255.1. Taxonomy (NCBI): domain Eukaryota; kingdom Metazoa; phylum Annelida; class Clitellata; order Crassiclitellata; family Lumbricidae; genus Allolobophora; species Allolobophora icterica. Next base: position 42,468,702 of record OY744609.1, on the reverse strand, counting down.
AGGCCATTAAGATTACCACATTAAGCCCATAACAAAAACGACTATAACTTGGAAACATTCATGTAGCCTATACTAGTGAACTGGAAAATTATGAACTGCTGAATTTTTAACACAAAGACCTCTGGCAAGGATACTGCCTCTACTCTGGTGAAAGTCCCTCAGATCCTCTGCATTGCCCTAAGCCTCGTGACTATGGCGGCGCCACTAATCTTCTTTACTGTAACAAGAAATAATTTTAAGTCTCAAAATCCTCAAACTTACTGCGCTCGTCACTGTTGATGGGTAATTTGAATTAATTAGAAAACTCATTTCTGGAAGCAGGTCATAACGAGATGCCTTGAAAGTGTATACATAGTTCACGTCTCTGTGAACACTCTGTGTACAACTATATTGTCTGCACCATGCAGTTGACGGTGGTCGACTCCGAGAGCTGTGAGATTGACGGTCAATTATTGTGTTGGTCGGTTGGCAAAAGATCGTCCAATACAATGAGAAAGCACATTGTACTCGAGTCGTTGAAAATGGGCGCGAGACCATTGGGTCCCTAAGGGCTGCTATTAGCAGTAGGCTATAGTTGCGCTGTTAAATGTGTGAAACACCCACTTCATCTTAAACCAATATTGCAAATAGTAAAAATTGTACGATTAAAGTGATAAAAATGAAAAAAATACATACATAGTGAAGAAGAGTCTCTACCCATTTAAAGCATAAGACCCCAACTTGTCTAGCTGTCTCGTTTTTATATATAGGCCTAAATCTAAATGTAAGCCTGTGCTTATGGGATAGGATGATATTTGGTAACAGAAGCTACATAATATTATTCTGCATTTCAGGATGCTCACTTCTGTCGAGTTCAATTGTACGACATTAAAGCTTTTCGGTCGAATTGGAGAAGGCAACTATCAAATATGCATGAACTCCAGCTCCATTATTCCAACACCTGGACACTGTCTCGTTTACTCATTCGGGTATACATATATACCTTATTATATGGTATTATATATGTGTGTATATATATATATATATATATATATATATATATATATATATATATATATATATATATATATATATATATATATATATATATATATATATAGCCTACATTGCAAATTATATTAGGATGGTGTGAATTTGTTGGCGTACAAATGATATCTAAAAAATAAATACATGGTGAAGAGTAGGCCTATCCATCCATTTAAAGCACCAGACCCAAACTTGCAACATTGTCATCCATAAGAGTTTCGCTCTGTCTTTGCATGGAGGCTTCAATCTTATGGTGAACCCTAATTATATGGGCGCATAAACCTTTATTATGAAAGCTTCTAGCCTATTTGGAGAGCATCATCGATAGTTCTCTTCTTCGGTGCCAACGAATAGATGCAATATCCGGTTAGCAAGACTAGTGTAATCGATTCGATATCTTCGCACTGATCACTCGTAACTGCAATATTAAAAAGTAACTTATATAGCGCTAACCTTAATCCTAATATTAACTTCTATGGCGCCGGTGTTTAATGCATAAGGCATCAAACAGTGACTAAAAGTACACATGATATAGTTCAGGTGTATTATATTGTTAATCGGTGGTCAATGTTAACAGCAGTAAAATCGCACTTTATTAAATAAATTGAGGTGGCATTTTTTTCACATTTTCCAACAATTTTCCAACTTGTGTGGAAAACACTTCTTGGTCAAGTGATAGTCCCGTTCAGTTTTTCGAATAAATGTCGTAGTTGTAGCTCGTTTCCATATAGGCCTACTAGAGGGTGTTCAAGGTGCTCTTCAGTAAGACGCAGGCTGTCGTAGGCCTACCACCTTTCTTTCTGCTATAGGCTTAGCAACTGCTATTCCGTCACATTCACAGTTTTTAAACTATAGCCCAACGGTATTGAATGTCGGAAAGAAGTAGTGTTTTATTTTAATACGATATTTTAAAATAGAAAACTTCAGAAAATTTCACCGCTGACAGAAGACGTGAAGCAGAATCGAAAATATTTTGCATATTGTGTCCACTAACAAGCTGGCAACATTTGCACGTTATTAGAATAAATTTGGCTTATAGGCCTACATTCTGTCATTTTCACTCCACCTTAATATGAGCTCTAGCGTATACATCTGTATAGGCCTATGCTTGTGCATGCGTAGGCCTATACAGAGAGATGTAGGTTCCAACTTTCGTGAGTATACACGCCTTGGCTCTTTCACGAAAGCGTGACAGTTTTAGATAGCTTGTCAGTGATACCTTTTGTTAGGCCTAATTATATGAAGAATCTTCTCCACGTGCACCATATATTGCGCTATGTGAGTCAATTTGACATACGTATCTATCTCTTTGTAGTATTTCTCACGACTGGTCGTTTGACGAGGATTTTGCTAAACACGGCTGCGAAGTTCACTCTTTTGACCCGAGGTAAACTTTCAAGTATTCTTAAGCCCGCATTAGTTGATGGCGAGGGCATTTGGTCTCTGGTGTGATGTGCTGTAAAACGCCGAATATTTATAGCCTTCCTCTCGAGACCGGCGCATTTGTGCAAGGGCTGAGAAAACGAAGTCGCTTAAATTTTATATCTGCAAAAGGCCTATAGCTAGGCTTTCCGTTATCTACAGTATTAAAGCTACTTATTTGGCATATTACGGAGACCCGTATCGTAGTGAAGCAGCCTAATCAGATGATGTAGTCTGTGATTGATTACAGCATTGGCAAACCGGATCACATGCATGCGCCGAACATCAGCTTCCATAACATGGGTCTCTTCGGATTCGACTTCACGGGAGGCAACGGATGGAAGTATCAGAAGCTGTCGACCATTCGAAAAATGCTGGGGCATGAAAAAGTATACATAGAAACTTATGTTTTTCCTTATTATAACATGTGTCTGTGTCTGGTTCTCACGAGCAGTCGTCGTAACCCTCTTCGTGCAGTTATAAAACGAAAATGCGCGTTTGTTAAGACAATTTTTTATAGCTTTGTCCAATTCACAATTACTCAATTCAATAGTATGCATTATGCAGACCGGCGGACTAAATTTTGCATTGAAAATTTTATATTTCTGAACTGGAAAACTGTTGATTAAAAACTTCCTGCTGTCTCTGTCTATATCTGCACTATCCTACACTGAATGATATTGGTTTCCCATAGACTGTCAATAGCTGTCGCCAACCACAGCGCTAGCCAGCCGTATTACGAAAATAGAAACATCAAGGCGGAGAGTTGTCCGTCCCCCACGACATCACTGTCTGTCTCTTTCGCCGCCGTTTTAGAGTGCTTTGGACGGTGCGCATGCAGACGCTTGCTATCGAAGTTTCATGTGATCCACTGCTTGGCCTATTCCATTGTGAGGAGTTTTAGCTTACTGGCGGAAGAGTGTCATTGTCAAACTCCAGCTGGAAAGTGGTCAATGAATTGGCGTCGACTGCTCTGCTGCTAAGACTGCTGTTGGTCGTAGAAGACCAACTGTTGAAGAATGTCATCCTCCGCAGACCCAGCTGTTGGCCAAGGGGTGTCCAGACACAGCGCCTTCTACCATCTATGAGGGACTGTTTGGTGTTGGAGTTCGTTTGATGCAAACCTCGATCATCCCTTGTCGTCGCTCCTCATCTTCGACGATACTTAGTCCAGGAACTCTGAGCTTGGTTTCTACTATAAGCTCTGGATAGGAATACATCTGTTGGGTTCTACATGTCTGCCGGAGTTCGCCAGCGGTGACTGCTAGTTATCTGAGCACTTCAATAATTGATAAACTTGTTCCTAATAACTCTAGCATCATTTTATTTGGCGCAGGCAGATCTTTTGTGAGATACTTAAAGGAGCTTAAGTAAGTGTCTAGATATGTCTAGATATATACATGCATACGAACTTTTACATTAAGATTTCTATGGGTAAAACCCCCGTCGTCGAAATTGGTTAAGGACTAATAAAGAGAACTCAGAGGATGCGAAACTCTAAACTCAAACGACGCATGGCCGCAGATTGCATCTTGATCCGCCCTTGCGTCCGCCGATCTACATAATTGCATATTATACTATTCCATGAAAGGCATGTTATAACAGATCCCGTGTTACTTGTGTTTGCTAGCGCGTGATAGACGTTCTGAAGATAGACACTGAAGGAGCCGAATGGAGTTTCCTTCGCAGTGTCGTCGTTGATGACATCGATCAGCTTTTGACCGTGAAGCAAATCGTGTTTGAACTGCATACGCCATCTGGTGGCGCAAGGGCGATGACAGCAACGGACTATGCCGAGATCATCCAGTATTTAATGGAATTGCGTCGTATGGGATTCCTCGTTTACATCAACCTCCTCAACAACAACTGTTGCGCTAACTTCACTCCTCTCATGCCTCCTGGAATTGCCGAAAAGTGCTGTCATGAGACCAGCTACGTCAACTCGCGATACCTCAGTAGATAGCTCGGGCGCATACATAGTCGAGGCCAACGAATGTCTTACTAAAGTACACACGCCATATTAGGCTAATTAGAGTTTCTGGGTGATGTTTCACCGACCCGTAATCTGCAACTGAGGACATTATTAGTATACGCAGATGGTAAAAAGAAACTGTAACTTCAAGCTATTGGAAAAGTTAGGAAACCACCGATCAAAGGCATCAAGCAACATTATGTTTATGCACTGTTGTTTTGCTTCCATAATACACCACACCATCAGGAACAATGCTTGAGAATCAATCACTGGGATATCAGTGATTGATTTCTATCATGATCTCGAGACAGGTTCTTTTGATGTCTTAGTCTTGTTTACGGTTTGGTAACCTATTGTCTTGGTCTCGGTGTTAGGCTCGATGTCATTTCTTGCTTTTGTTAGAAACAGTAGGCTACTGCCTTGGAGTGGAAGTCTTGTTCTGTCTTCAACAAGCGGTCTTAATCAGAAGTCTCGCGCAAACTGTTCTTAGTTCTTGCGCTATAAAATTTGTCTGTGCTAATCAGTGACGTCGCCGCTTATACCTTTGGTACGGTTTTTGCCGTACCACATTTTAAGGTGGTACGGCAACAACATACTGTAGCGGACATGGGTGGTTAGAAGGCATATTGGGCGCTATAGAAGCGAGAGGTGACTGAGTGCAGTGGTTTTGGAATGGGTCAACGAGTGCTTGAGGACCTGTGCCTCTGTGAGGCCTTTGCCTGGGGTCTGATGCCTCAGTGAGGCCTCGTGCCCCTGTGAGGCCTCGTGCCTCGGTGAGGCCTTGTGCCTCAGTGAGGCCTCGTGCCTCAGTGAGGCCCTGTGCCCCTGTGAGGTCTGATGCCTCGGTGAGGCCTCGTGCCTCAGTGAGGCCTCGTGCCCCTGTGAGGCCTCGTGCCTCAGTGGGGCCTTGTGCCCCTGTGAGGCCTCGTGCCCCTGTGAGGCCTCGTGCCTCTGTGAGGCCTCCTACCAGTATAAAAGGGGCCTCGTGCTTTCAATCAAAGAAGAAGACTGCCGGGGACTATTGTGGCGAAGCCCTTGTCTGATGGTGAGGCATCTAGAGAGGGAAAAGACTATAAGTTCGGCAGTTAAATGGAATTAAATGTTTTCTTGTGATGCATCGTAGTAGTACGAAGTAGAAGGCTATTTGTGTTCAACACGTGGAGTGTTTTTGGTTTCTGTTTCATACGGAATTACGGAGTTATAGTAGTCTTGGATTAATTTGGATTGGATAATACAAGTCTTCAATCGTCATTCGTCTTGTCATTTGTTGAGTCGATCGGTTGTAAGGAAACTCGTAAGTCCTTCGACGACATCGGAGGCCTTATCTACGCGTACACGTCCAGGGCCTTCTTAACCACTCGGCTGGCCTTGGAAGTATACGGTATAGAGAGATATACCCCGGCGAGAGGGAGGTTGAAATCCGCCACACTGGCACCAGAAGTGTGGTATTGAGACGACGAGTTTTGATCGACAGCGATGGAAGACGAAGAGGTAATCATAAGACGAAGACCGCGGGGCATCGAGGATCCGGTCTCGGGCACTTCAACTCCCGTGAGAAGACGGCAAACGACGGAGGCCTCACCAGAACGGAGTCCTTTCGAGGTCATTGACGATAGTGACCTGAGGCCCGATGAACTGAGCGGACGAGAAAGACCAGAAGAAACAATGTCGCCACAGAAATTGCTGGAAGGCATCGGGGGCCTTCTGAAGACGAGACCGATGCAGATGAAACCAGGGAAGTTCGACGGAACCGGATCATTGGAGTCGTTCCTGGCTCAATTCGAGGTATGTGCAACACATAACCGATGGACGGCCTCGGATAAGATCGACTTCCTCCGATGTGCATTGGAGAAAACTGCGACTCAGTTGTTATGGGACTTCGGCGCTCGACAGGATGTAACATATGAAGAATTGGTCGGACGTCTGAGACAACGGTATGGCATGGAAGGCCAGGCCGAGATGTTTCGTGCGCAGCTCTACTATCGACGTCAGCGTGCGGGTGAGAGCCTTAGCGATCTTCTCCATGACATTCGGCGACTTGTGGTCCTCGCGTACCCGGTTCCATCCAATGAGACTACGCAGATCATCGCCAGGGACTCTTTCTGGGAAGCCATGCGGGACCGCGAACTTTCACTCAAGGTTCGCGAGCGAGAGCCAAAGAGTTTGGACGAGGCCTACCGGACTGCGCTTCGTCTCGAGGCCTACCAGCGAACGACGGATACGGACGATCGGAGAATGCAGCCGAACCAAGTGAGAAGGACACAAGAAGCCGACCTCGACGCTCAGATCCAGTCACGGATAGACCGCTTTCTCGCTGAGCAACGCGAGGAGCAACGAAGATGGCAACGAGAGCTGGAGAGTAACATTGAACGACAACTCCGAGAACTGCGGGGTCCAGCTGCGACGACCAATGCAACCGGGCGAGATGCTCGGCCTCCGGAGGGCAACCAAGGAGTTTCACGGCGGACGGCGGCCTGCTTCAACTGTGGCCGACCCGTTCACTTCGCTCGCAACTGCCGGCAAGGCCGCCGGCCCTTCAATCGTCAGCCAGCAACGGCAACGGTCGGTATGGAACCGACCGATGCAACGGAGGAAGTCGTCACTAATCACACTGCGCGGTCAAGGCTTCCGAACCGCGCAACCAACAACGCCATCTACATACGAGGTATAGTCAATGGACGACCGCAGACCTGCCTCATCGACACTGGATCAGAAGTAAGCCTGGTACCGCTTTCTACTGTTGAAGGGTTAGACTTACGTCCTTGTAATCGCTTTTTGATGGCTGCTAATGGGTCTAATATACGGGTCCTTGGAGAAGTAAACATCCCGATTAAAATTCGGACGGGTTTTGAAATTCACACGGGTTTTCTGGTCTCGGATCAGATTGCTGAACCTATGTTAGGTATGGATTGGCTAAGGGAGCACCGATGTCGCTTAGGGTTTGGTGCTGGGGCCTTGTTTGTTGGCCGTCGACGTGTTGCTCTTGTAAGGGGCAATGCGTCCATGTGGTGCCGGCGCGTGATCGTCGCTGAGGAGGTTGTGATATCGCCTAAGTGCCAGCAGGATGTGATAGTTAAGACGCAGTATGGGGACTTAGCTACTAAAGCGCCTGCATGGATGACTGAGGCCGTAGAGGTCCAGCCTGGTGTTCACTTAGCCCGAGTAGTGGTAGGAGATCGTGTGGATACAACTCAGGTAAGGGTGGTAAACCTTAGTGAAGACCCGGTTAAGCTAAGTAGGGACCAACTGCTAGGAGGCTTACACCCAGTAGAGGTTGAATGCAGCAGTGTTAGCAAGGAAGGCAGAGGTCGGGTTGAGGGTGATTTTTCACTTGACTTTTTGCTAGAAGATCTTCCGGAAGAGGTGAGGCCGGATGACCGTATACAGCTGCGAAACTTGTTGGCAGAATATAAGGATATATTCTCTGCAACGGAAAGAGATCTTGGTAGGACGACTGTGACTACACATAAGATAGACACAGGTGATGCACGACCGGTAAGACAGCCTTTAAGGCGACAGCCATTGCCGTATAGGACTGCAGTAGATGAGCATCTGGATAGTATGTTGGCTGCTGGGACCATTGAACCTGCTGTTAGTGAATGGGCGTCCAATGTAGTGTTGGCCCGTAAGAAAGATGGCACTTTGAGATTCTGTATTGATTATAGGCAGTTGAATGATAGGACTAAGAAGGACTCGTATCCGCTTCCACGGATTGATGAATGTTTAGACGCACTTGCTGGTGGTGGGTGGTTCAGCACCCTGGATTTACGGAGCGGCTATCACCAGGTGGCCTTGGACCGGAAAGATGCGGACAAGACAGCCTTCGTTACGCGACGGGGTATCTTTCGATGGAATGTGATGCCGTTCGGGCTCTGTAATGCGCCGAGCACTTTTCAGAGGCTGATGGATATCGTCCTCTCCGGTTTAAACTTTGAGATTTGCCTAGTTTATCTGGACGATGTGATAATCTTCGGGAGCACCACAGAAGAGCATCTAGACCGATTGAAGCAGGTGTTTCAGCGACTGAGAGAGGCTAATCTAAAGCTTAAGCCGAGCAAATGCCGTCTGATGCGCAGAGCAGTTAATTTTCTAGGACACATCATTACACCCGAAGGAGTGTCGATGGACCCGTCTAAGATACAGGATGTTGTTGAGTGGCCTACCCCTCAATGGTTGAGGGATGTACGAGCATTCGTAGGGTTGTGCTCCTACTACAGGCGCTTCATTCGTGATTTTTCAATGATAGCGGCCCCGCTATTTGCTTTGACAAAGAAGGGTAGGGCCTTCGAATGGGATTTGACCTGCCAGGAAGCATTTGAACGGTTGAAAACCGCCTTGACAACCGCACCAATTCTAGCTTTGCCTGGGGATGAAGGAATTTACGTGCTGGATTGTGATGCATGTGACTTAGGCATAGGAGCGGTTTTGTCTCAACGCATTGAAGGCGAGGAAAGGGTAATAGCTTATGGCAGTCGCCTTCTGTCCAATGCAGAAAGAAATTACTGCGTTACTCGTAGGGAGTTGCTTGCAATAGTACACTTTACGAAGTTGTATAGACAATATTTGCTGGGTCGTCCATTTGTGTTAAGGACGGACCACGCCGCCTTGCAATGGCTTCAGCGAACTCCGGAGCCTATTGGTCAACAGGGGCGTTGGTTGGAAAGGTTGGCTGAGTTCGAATTTCAGATAATACACCGACCGGGTCGACAACATGGAAACGCGGATGCGCTTTCCAGGAAGCCATGCCGTCAATGCGGCTATGAGACTTGGAGTGAGGTAGCCGCGGTGACTGAAGTGACGGAGCCTGGTGTAGCAGAGAATGAGCCTGGGCCCCCGGAGTCATTAGAAAAGGTACAGGAGGAAGACCCGGACCTTGGAATAGTGAGATCATGGCTGAAGGAAGGTGGACAGGTTCCCGATCTTGTGCAAATCTTGTATGAGAATGCCGCTATCAAGACGTATTGGCATCAGCGCGAACAGTTGTATTTGCTAGGAGGCGTCTTATATCGCCGAACGCCTGACGATGTGGAACAGTTAGTAATGCCTAAGGTCCGACGCGAAGAGTTCCTTAGGCTGGCTCACACGGGAATTACGGGAGGTCATTTGGGGACCCGACGCACAAGATGGCAAGTGCGACGTAGAGCATACTGGGTAGGTTGGTCTAAAGAGACCAAACGCTTTTGTCAGCGTTGTTCACAATGCGCCCAGTACCACCGCGGACAACCTCCTCGGCAGGGCCCGCTGCAACCACTGCCTTGTGGGGAACCCTTTGAGCGACTAAGCCTAGACATTACCGGTCCTCACCCAAGGAGCCGACGGGGTCATGTTTATATTTTAACAGTCATGGACAATTTCACTAAATTTGTCGAGGCCATTCCCATGGCTAATCAGGAAGCGATATCGGTGGCTAGAGCGTTAGTCGAAAATGTAATTGTGAGGTACGGGGCCCCGTTGCAAATACTTACCGACCAGGGAACGAATTTTGATGAGAATCTTTTCCGGGAGCTCTGTAAAATATTGGGCATTGATAAGGTCAGAACCTCTGCTTACCACCCAAGCGGAAATGGGATGATCGAAAGGTTTCACAAAACTTTAAACGCCATGTTGGGGAAGGTTATATGCAGCCATCAAAGAGATTGGGACGACGTCTTGCCCCATGTCCTGGCCGCCTACCGGGCGTCGCTGCATGAAACGACGGGCTTCAGTCCGAACTTCCTCATGTTCGGTCACGAGACAAGAGCACCACTGGATCTTGTCTACGGTCGACCACCGGAAGCCGATCGCACTGATGGTACCTACGTGAGCTATGTTCGGGACTTTGCTGAACGAATGGAGAATGCATATCGACTTGTCCGCGAACAGTTGAAAGTCACGGCCGAACGACGTCGCCATACTTACGACCTACGAGTTCGCCCCGCGCGGTTCAAGACTGGAGACCGCGTATTCTACTTCACACCGCGTCGTCATCGAGGCCGCACTCCGAAATGGACCCGTATGTTCACGGGGCCATTTACTGTGGTGGAGCAGCGAGGAGCTGTAAACTACGTAATCAGGAAGACAGCCAATTCCAGACCGTTTACAGTGCACGTCGACAAATTAAAGTTATGTTTTGACGAAGAGATATCGAGGGAAGAAGAGGCGCCGCTGGATCAACCAACGAGCGAAGAGACGGATAGAGGCCGACCTCGGCGAGAGACTCGCCGGCCGGCACGTTATTGTCAGTAAAGAATGACGTTGGATGGCTCGGGCCAGGTGGTAATGCCCGGACGTCCGAAGTAATGTTCTGTAGTGCAGCTGTTTGGCAACTGCTGTGACGATGCTGATCAGATACTGTTTCTGTGTTACAGGAGGCTGAACAAGGAAGGAGTTCTAGTTGAATGAAATAAATTCCTCGCCATGTACCCGGTCTTCACGTACAGACAGCCAATTCTTGGTCAGAGCGTCGGGCTGCCGGTTAGAAACAATGCGACCGCAGCTTTTCTTTGGGACGGTCGGGCGAACACTTTCGGAGCAGCAGCTGCTGTGCCGGTACTGTCGAACAGTTGTGAGATGCGGGGACCAAGGGATTATGCAATCGGACGGAACCTGTTGGTACAAAATACGAAGTACAGGAGCGAGGCGGGCAACCAATCGCCTCTGGTTCCGCCGGTTCCGGCAAACAGTCCTGTATCGTTGGACTCGGAGAGTCAAGGAAATACGATGTCGCTTCTGAGTACAAGGGATGACATAACGACGGAAGTGATTGATCAGCTAAACCAGTGGAAAATTGCTCGGAGATCTCGGAACGATTTACCGAGCTCGTACCGGTGTCACCTGTGTAATCAAGGTGGACATCACATACGGGACTGTGTCCTGGCTCGACCTCAGGAGGAAGCACTTACTCCATACCAGGGAGCGCGAAGGTGTTTCGGGGAGTACAGATGTCTCCGATGCCAACGCAAGTGGGCTTCTGGCAACAGCTGGGCCAACGTTGGACAAGATTGTATTGCGTGTGGGGCCACCGTGTACCCGCATAAGCAGTGTCCTCCATCAAAGCGAGAAAATGCGCCCGAATTGAAGGAAAAGAGAGCCCATCGGCAGCAGCTGTGCGCCAAGTGCAGACAACTGGGATACTGTTGCTGTCAAGCGAATTAGCATGGAAAGCTGGAACAGAGTGCAATTCCTAACAAAGCTCTGTTTTGAAATATTATTGCTTGTGAAATGTGTGTAATTTAGTTTTGCTGAAGTGAAGCATAATTTTGTAATTTTCTGTTGTGTAGTGATTTACAATGACTGATGAGGTTGACCGCACCGAAGTGGTGAAAGAAATTCTTCCCTTTGAAGACAATGTCATAGATTTTGATCTCGACAAAATCGATTTAATGGCTTTAATGGAGGAAGAAATCGATACGAGTGCATTAGAATCATTTTTGGAGTGTGATAACGACGATATTATGGAACTACCACACTACTGTTAAGCAGCATAGCATCAAAGTCTGTGGCCCGATACTCTGGAATTCATTGCCTATTGAAGTTACTGGTATACCTACTATGCATCAATTTAAACAAAAACTGAAACTCTATCTCTTGGATGCACTCACATGACTGCATTAGGCCTAGGCCTATGTGTTTATTTACACAGGCACTGTTGTTTGTTTGTTTTTGTTTGTTTGGTTTTTTTTCATCTCTTTGTAACTAATGACAATTGATCTGTATACCTTAGTTGGAATCCATGTGTACTGGTAGTTAAGTTCTTTAGTTAAGAGTTCTATCATTGTTTCTTTTACTTGCTGATCATATAACTTGATCGATGTTACCGTTAAAAGTATTGATTGTGCTGACATTTACTTGTATTACGATAAATGTTAACTAGGTGGCCCTGTTAAGCGGGATCAAGATCCCTTTTGGGTCTCCTCTTGTTGCCAAAGTTCAAACTTTTATGTTGTATTTTCCTTGTACTTCAAATGGCTTCAATAAAAGGATTGATTGATTGATTGATACCCTTGTCGCCAGATTTGGCTGAGCTAGAATTGTCGTCCTTATTCTACTATGGTGTGGACGAGGTGGATCTTTGTGGGTTGGAAATGTCATGCCCAGACGCGTTTGAAGATTGTTCATTTTTGAACTGTTGTCTTAAGGCCCTTTGGTGCCCACACAATTGGGGTCCGTCATGTTAAAGAGAGTTTTTCTTCATTGTGTTTGGAAAATTTTGACAGTTATGTTTTGCGATTGAGAAATGGTAGGCGCTATAAAAATGCAACGGCTGTTGTGACGTAAGAAGACAAGCGCCGTTAATTAAGTAAGGAGTGAAGCTGATTACTGGTTTTAAAAGATAATTAAGAATTGACAGAGTAAGTTTTGTGGTTAAAAAGGCAGATTGTAAAAATTTAATGTGCAATTTGTTGGTACCAGTTGATTATTTCTTTTAGAAGATGCATGTTAGCTATTAATTAAGTCTGTGAACGATAGGAGGCTTATGCCTCTGTGGGGCCTTATGCCCCTGTGAGGCCTCGTGCCTCTGTGGGGCCTTATGCCCCTGTGAGGCCTCGTGCCTCTGTGAGGCCTCGTGCCTCTGTGAGGCCTCGTGCCTCTGTGGGGCCTTATGCCCCTGTGAGGCCTCGAGCCCCTGTGGGGCCCTGTGCTCCTGTGAGGCCTTGTGCCCCTGTGAGGCCTTTTGCCTGTGAGGTCTGATGCCTGAGTGAGGCCTCGTGCCTCTATGAGGCCTTGTGCCTCTCCAGGGCCTTATGGTCCTGGGGTCTTCTTAGTTACAGAGATGATTTAATTGCTGGGAACTTTAATAGACTATAAGGGCGAATCTTCGTTGTAAACTGTTATTGCATATTGGTGACAGGAAATGTCTTCTTAGTTACATCGATAATTTTATTAAGGATAAGTAATAGATTATAGGAGCGAATTTTCGTTGTAAACCGTTGTTGCATATTGGTGACAGGCAATGTCTTCTTAGTTGCATAGATAAGGTCATGATGAAAACTCTTAACTTCTATTAATGGACAGGTGAAAAACAATAGGAGTGAATTTTCGTTGTGAACTGTTAGAGCACATTAACGGCAGGAAATGTCTTCTAAGTTTAATTGCTGGAACTACTGTTTTATTGATGGTAACTTTTTGGTTAAGTTTACGAGGATGTGGACATCCTCTCATCGTGGCCGTCGGAGAATGTAGCGGACATGGGTGGTTAGAAGGCATATTGGGCGCTATAGAAGCGAGAGGTGACTGAGTGCAGTGGTTTTGGAATGGGTCAACGAGTGCTTGAGGACCTGTGCCTCTGTGAGGCCTTTGCCTGGGGTCTGATGCCTCAGTGAGGCCTCGTGCCCCTGTGAGGCCTCGTGCCTCGGTGAGGCCTTGTGCCTCAGTGAGGCCTCGTGCCTCAGTGAGGCCCTGTGCCCCTGTGAGGTCTGATGCCTCGGTGAGGCCTCGTGCCTCAGTGAGGCCTCGTGCCCCTGTGAGGCCTCGTGCCTCAGTGGGGCCTTGTGCCCCTGTGAGGCCTCGTGCCCCTGTGAGGCCTCGTGCCTCTGTGAGGCCTCCTACCAGTATAAAAGGGGCCTCGTGCTTTCAATCAAAGAAGAAGACTGCCGGGGACTATTGTGGCGAAGCCCTTGTCTGATGGTGAGGCATCTAGAGAGGGAAAAGACTATAAGTTCGGCAGTTAAATGGAATTAAATGTTTTCTTGTGATGCATCGTAGTAGTACGAAGTAGAAGGCTATTTGTGTTCAACACGTGGAGTGTTTTTGGTTTCTGTTTCATACGGAATTACGGAGTTATAGTAGTCTTGGATTAATTTGGATTGGATAATACAAGTCTTCAATCGTCATTCGTCTTGTCATTTGTTGAGTCGATCGGTTGTAAGGAAACTCGTAAGTCCTTCGACGACATCGGAGGCCTTATCTACGCGTACACGTCCAGGGCCTTCTTAACCACTCGGCTGGCCTTGGAAGTATACGGTATAGAGAGATATACCCCGGCGAGAGGGAGGTTGAAAACCGCCACAATACTTTCGCCGTACTCTTTTTGTCTGTTAAATGCTTCAGTCCCCAGACCCTATAATTTGCCGTACTACTTTTCAAATCGTCGCGACGCCACTGGTGCCAATATGAACAGATAGGCCTATTCGTCTAGGTGATGCTGTGCTTAAGTATCGTAATCTTCAAACTTCTAAAACGCCAATCGAAGGCCAAGCGCAGAGCACCAGCCTATTCACGAGCGCTGCGTCAAATCAGAAGGGGTTTTCCAAAGAGTAGCCAGAGGAAGTCCGAGTCCGGTAATTATGGGGCAGGTCGAGAGGAGGCAGAGCAGCTGTTAAGGCGGGTGTCGTTTAGGGCGAGAATTGGAAGGCGGAGGATCAGATGAGTCGAGGTAGGAGTTCTTGAAAAGGTGAGAATTCAGTTTTCAGTGGAGTGCCCGTGGGTGACAGATAGAGGAGGGGACGGAGGACGGGTTGAAATGATAATGGAGGAACCGAGAATCTGCGGAGCTCCGAGGGGAGATCGTTCCAGAGGCGTTGTGCTGTGTTGAATATGGCTCGGTTGGAGAACTTGAGATGAGTAGTGACCGGGGGTCGAGAAAGACAGATAGGAGGATGATCGGGTGGAGCGGGTTGCCTGAATGGTGAAGAGATCACGGAGATACTTGGGCTGGAAATATTGTAGGGAGTTGTTGGTTAGTGATGTCACTTTGAAGTGGATTCGCTCTGGGATTTTTAACCAATGGAGTGATTTGAGGATGGGAGTGATATGATGATGTTTGGGCGTTCTAGTGACTAGTCCGCGGCGCCGCCGTCGCTAAGCCCTCAAGTCGAAACCAGTCGCTAAGCTATCGACTGCTAGCGACTTCGTTTACTTAATATTTTGCTTGTTGTTTTAATCGCGGTTTCAAAATTTCGATTTCACAAAGACATCAGCAGCTGACTCCTGACTCTGCCTCGCCAACTCGACTCCTGAAGCTGCCTCTGCCTCTCGACTTCTGACTCTCGTCACTACTATACAAGAGATACGACGTCAACAGGGAACAGTGCAAGAGAGACTCGTAAGGGACACGCCTAGAAAAACGGAGTGTGAGCCGAGAATTAACTGTGCGAAGTCTAATCTGCGGACACAAAACCATACACATATCGACCAACTCGCGGTTTGGTCGTGGAGAACTTATCGCATGGACTTTTAGCGTACGGATTATAGTGACTATGGAATTTATTCGTACTCGGCGAGTCTTTTCCCTGCGCTGTCGAATTTAATTCATGCTGCCTAAAGCCTGCATCGAACGATGCAGGCATACGGGCCCTCCTAACCCACATGGCCAGCTTTATGTTGCATTGTCGCGTTCACGAAACAGAGACAACCGTCCTATAGGCTATGACGCGCAAATCTATATAAGTAAAGCGAGAATTCTGTGTGTGTGTGTGTGTGTGTGTCTGTCTGTTTGACCGGGATTAACTTCTACAATTTTGCACCTTTTCACTCGAAAATTTCACTACTGTGTCGGCCTCGGCTTCGGACACCCAGTGCAGGGGTTCGCGTCCCCCGTTTTCACCCCTACCATGGTGAAAATGCCCCAAAACTCTACCCACCCGACCGTCCATCACGCGCAAGCTCGCATATTCCACTGCGAAGCGGTTCTATTTATGGCGCCGGTATTCCCCAACGTCATTAATAATGCGCATAACGACACCGTGGTTCTATTTATGGCGCCGGTATTCCCCAACGTCATTAATAAGTTGTTTACTTTCGCATAAAATTTAATGACGATCGATTCGAAGTATATTCATCGTTTTACAGCAAAATTTTAACACATGTATGTTCAAAGACAAAGATGTAAATTATTTACAGTATATCAAACAACCAGTCTGCTTTACTAAGGACGAGGCCGACTACAGACCGGCAGTGAGGGCTAGACTTCTGGCGTTTTCTTTAACACGCCAACGCCCGGTTCACCCTCTTCGACTGCGAAGCAGTCAGTCCACGGGAGACTGCGAAGCAGTCTCCCCCACAGGTCGCCACACGCCACAAGGGCCTCCAAGACTGCGAAGCAGTCGCCGCCAGAGGGCGACTGCGAAGCAGTCACTCCACGGCAGAGGTCGCTAGACGCCAGAAGCGTATACAAGACTGTGAAGCAGTCTCCGCTGTACGCCAGAAGGCGTCTACAAGACTGCGAAGCAGTCTCCCCCACAGGTCGCCACACGCCACAAGGGCCTCCAAGACTGCGAAGCAGTCGCCGCCAGAGGGCGACTGCGAAGCAGTCACTCCACGGCAGAGGTCGCTAGACGCCAGAAGGCGTCTACAAGACTGCGAAGCAGTCTCCGCCAGAGGTCGCCAGACGCCACAAGGGCCTCCAAGACTGCGAAGCAGTCGCCGCCAGAGGGCGACTGTGAAGCAGTCACTCCACGGCAGAGGTCGCTAGACGCCAGAAGGCGTCTACAAGACTGCGAAGCATTCTCCGCCAGACGTCTCCAGACACCACAAGGGCCTCCAAGATTGCGAAGCAGTCGCCGCCAGAGGGCGACTGCGAAGCAGTCAGTCCACGGCAGAGGTCGCTAGATGCCAGAAGGCGTCTACAAGACTGCGATGCAGTCTCCGCCACAGGTCGCCAGACGCCACAAGGGCCTCCAAGACTGCGAAGCAGTCGCCGCCAGAGGGCCACTGCCAAGATTGCCAAGCAGTCGTTGTGGTGGTGGTGGTGTGAAACTTATAACCCCGGGCAACGCCGGGTAATCCAGCTAGTATAATAATAATAATAATAATAGCAACAGTAGTAACAGAATTAATAGTTGTATTAATAATAGAAGTGTCAGTACCAGCATTGCCCAGTGTCAGGTAGAATCCTTGTACTTAAGGACAATATAGTGGAACATTTGAATGAGGATGATGTAATGTAATGTAATGTAATGTAATAAAACATTTACACAGCACCCCTTAAGAACCTCTCAGAGGCAATATTATAATCAACATTGATTATCAGGCTGTTCGTGTTTGACAAATCGGAGTTCTGAGGAGGTCTATGAGGGGATAGATTAGGGGAAATCCAGATACAATTTACCTAGATTTTGCCAAGGCATTTGACCTCATATAAGGCTGGCCAAAAGTTGCAAGCAAGTAGGATTAGCGGGCAAGTACTAGCATGGATTAAAAGCTGGTTATTAGGTAGAAGACAAAAGGTGGGCATAGGTGATAAATATTCTAGCTGGACAACAGTGCCAAGTGGAGTACCACAAGGATCAGTGCTTGTGCCACTGCTTTTTGTACTTTTTATTAATGACACAGATGATTGGATTTTATCTAAAATTTCTAAACTATGTAGAGCAGTGGGTGATGAAGAAGAGGTGGAGATACTGCGGGAGGATCTAAGAAGAATGTTCAGATGGTCACAGGACTGGCAAATGCTCTTTACTTTGGGCATCAGTGCTCAGTGATGCATATGGGGAAGGGAAACACGGAGTTTTCATATGGAATGGAGGGGGGTAAGGTATTGAAAGTGAGTGAGGAATAAAGGGACTAGGGAGTGATTATGCACAAGGCAATGTGTTGAAGCATCAAAGAAGGAGAACTCAACTTTAGGTATGATAAGGACAATAGTCACCAGAGACAAGGATACAATAATGAGGCTGTACAAATCAGTAGTTAGGCACAGCTGGAATACTGTATCCAGGTATGGAATCCACACCTGAAATAGGACATGGAAAACTGCAGAAAGTGCAAAGAAGAGCTACAAAAATGACTTGGAGCAACAAGGATTTGAGCTATGAAGAAAGATTGAGAGAAAGAGCACAGAAGACCTATAATTGTAGGTTATCACTGGAAAGGAGGAAGTGCAGTGGAAGAGGTTCTCTGAATTAGCAGTTTTTAGCACTAAATAAGGTAACTTGGGGACACAGGTAAAAATGATTTAAGAAGCCGAAAGGAACATTAGGGTAGAAATTCTTCAGTGCAAGAGTTGTAGACCTTGTGGAATGGTTTGGATGATAGTAAAAAGAAGCTAGGAATATTGGGCTATTAAGCGTTTGAGGTTAATTTGCAGTGGTTCTAATACAGACTACATGTCTTCTGAAGTGCTTAAAACCCTTATGTTATGTTAAAAGCAATTATCAATTACATGTACAAATTTTAGGACAACCTACAAAATGAGAAATGCAGACTTTTCAAGAAAATATTTCAAGGTAAACTGCAAACCAGTTCAGATGTGTATATTTCAAAAACACAATATGATACCAAATGACGCTAAATAAATTGTTATATTGGAAAATACATCATCAGTTTCTAGTCTTGACAACTAATTTCTGTATGAAAAGGTTAGATTTGTTCAGGTCAAGTTCTGCAAATTTGCTGTCCAAAATGAAACAATTTGCAGAATTTTTGTACAAGCAAATCAGGACTGATTGAGACTCAAACACGCAACAGCGCTTTTTAAACTACCAGTATGCACTCTCTATCTATCCAATGTGGTACTGGGAATCTTTTTCCCAATTACTGTACTGAAGCACTTTCAGTCATCACATGTCACTTTTCTTCATAGCAATTATATCCAAAAGTAATTTAGATTGAACTGTTTGTGACGAGCCTGACTCTGCAACATTGAAAACTACCTTCATGATTCTAAGATGTACCAGATCTGATGCTCAACTCTTTTACTTTCGTCAGTGGAGCACAATTACCACAAAGATGGCACTGGCAAGACATAATGACCAGCTTTGCAATTTCATTATCAGCGCTGTTGCTGTGGAGACACCATGGTAACTTTTTCTTTTAGAAAGACAAATTTCAACCCAGCAAAACCAGGCTAATGGTCACCTACCTTTTCACAGTAGGCCTACAATATAAGAACCCCAGTGGTTTCTTCATTTTGCTTTACTATAACTGGGCCAACATACTGAGTATGTTAATGGTCTTCAATCCAGTTAATGACAAGAACTCAAAATATAAGAGATAAACTTCTGATCCCTGAAACACTAGTGAGGAATTTCTATACATCCGGCTATGTAAATATTTACAGAATTGCTCTCTTAGCTGACTGGGTAATCAAGATCACGGAAAGGGTAGTCCTATCCCATAATTTCTGATCAAAACTGAACAAATCTCAAGGAAAGACATGGTTTATATACAAACAGCAAAAATGTTTCTGCTACTCTGTAAGACAGACAATGTACTCTCCTGGATTCAGTACTACCTCATCCACATCATTAGGCATCCCTCGATGTCGCTTCATGTGCCTCAAGTAGTTCGACTGGTGCAGGAAGCTTTTGCTGCACAAGACACACACAAGAGGCTCAAACTCCCGACCACTGTACTCACTGTTCTGCTCACTGGCATGCAAAAGCTCGTGTGACTGTAGGGCCGACAAGTGCTGGAACAGTTTGCCACATGTTGAGCACTCAAGCATGCGCTCAACAGTATGTTTTAAAGCATGACGTTTGAGTGCAGATGAATCAACGAATCCCTTGTCACAGTAAGCGCAGACGAATGGACGTTCACCTGTGTGCAGCGCAACGTGTTTGTTGAGGTTACCCAACTGCGTAAATGTCTTCCCACATGTGCTACATGCAAATGGTCGCAAGTTACTGTGAAGGAGAGAGTGAACCTGCAAGGTAATATAACAGAACATTTATGTAGCACCAAGCAAAGCCTCCTGTAAGCACTACAAATACACAAAGAACATTTAACAGCTTTAATCCAGTTAATTACACAGTTCTGACAAAGTCTGTAGATGAAGTTGGATCCAAGGTCTGTAGATAAAGTTGAATTCCATGCTTAAACAAAATCTCAGTCTGAGGTCATAATTTATGATTAGAGGTTGAATGTAAGAGCACATACACAGACAATTCTAACCAGAGAAATGCCAAAACATAAATGAAGAGGAAAATTTACATAACTTGAAAACTGTCCTTTACCATCTTAATTCTGTTAGCTTTTCAAAAAATTTTACTGACTGCAAACAGCAATTTCATTTTTACCTGTAATCCATTCTTTGTACAGAACCTTTTACCACATGTATCACACTGAAATGGACTTTCACCCGTATGCAACCGCATGTGTGACAGAAGGCTGTGGTTGGCGTAGAATGCACGGCCACAGACCTTGCAAGCGAATGGTTTTGTTCCACTGTGCTTCAGCTGGTGCTTCAGCAGATTTGACTTGTGTTGGAAGCTCTTTCCACAAACATCACACACCTCTGGCTTCTCCCCAGTGTGCACACGCATATGAATCGTCAGCTGCTTCTGCCCCTCACATGCTCGACCACACACTTCACAGATTGTTGACTTGCCATATCCAGCAACCTTGTCTGTCCGCTGGTCACAGATGCAGCTGCCTTGGCACTCGTTGCACTTTGGACGGTGGTGCAATCGAACGTGTTTTCTTAGATTTGATGACTGTTTGAACCTCTGGTCACATGCATCACAACTAAATGGTCGTTCCGATGAATGAGCACGCATGTGACTTCTGAGAGAGCACAAATAGGCAAAGCTCTTGTGACACAGTACACATACATATGGTTTCACATCGAGGTGTTCCTCTTTTGAATGCTTGCGAAGGCCAGAGGCACGTGTGAAGGCCTTGCCACACACCTCGCATGTGTGGACTCTCTCAAGTGCAGCTCGGGAATGAATGAGCCGGTGTTCCTTTAGCGAAGACAAGAATGGAAAGCATTTTCCACATGTCTCACACCGGTGTGGTCGGTAAGACTCGTGGTTCACTCTCAGATGCTTCCGCAGATTTGACGTTTGTCGGAATACACGATCACACTTTAAGCACAGATGTTGTGATTTACGATGCACATCAAGTTCAACTTGATTTGAAAACTTTTCCGAACAGAGTAGGCAGTCATAAGAATCTTTCAAAGAGTCATTGAAATGAGAGTAAGGTACCACCTTCTCTGACTCCAAAGTCTTCGCAAGTTGTTCTGGCTTGATTTCAGCTGATAGAAATTCTGTAGTTAAATTAGATTTGCCCACTTCCAAATATTTCGTACCAATTTCATCAACATGACTACTGTCTGTTGCAATTCCTAGGTCTATCATTTCTTTCTTCACATCATTAATTTTTTGGTGTTGCATTTCTATGTCAAATGTGTTATCCAGAAGTAGTCTATCGCTACATTTAGCCAAGACATCAGAACGTGTAGGTGAACACTGAATCCCTTCAGAAAAAACCTCACTGGTTCTTTGACTTGCTACAAAATCAGTCGAAGAAATGGGTGAGCTGGTGCATTTTGGAACTGATGCAACACCCCAAGCATCATTACAAGACTCGATATTCACTCTTTTCTTGGCAGTGACAAATTTGCTTTGAAGTCTGGCAACTTCAACCACCTTTGCATCTGTGGCAACCATTTCCATACCAACAGCTGACTGAAGTGAATGAGAATTGCCAAAACTTCGATTATGACTGTGCTCGCTTAAGTTTTCTTCTCGGTGACAATCAGTCATTGTGATATGGTTTTGGTGTGGCTTTAGTAAGCTGATCATCTGCTTTGGAGGCAAAGATCTCCGTAAACCACTTTGGGTAATTTTTTTCACCAATACAAACTGAGATGATGGCGGTAAAATACTATCGGTTACTTCAGTTTCTGCTGTTTTACTCTGCACTAGCAAACTACCTACTGTTGTAGAGGTTTCCTTACAGCTTTCTTCAGTATTACGTTGACACGGCTGTTTGCTATTTGGATTCGATTTCAAAAGGCTCACCATTTGAATTCCTGGCTTGTCAGTGTGGCTTTCCTCTGGTTTAACTAAAATAACCAAATGTGATCCTCCACATGAATTCTTGTTTGTTGGCGGCTTAGAAGCATCAGACGAAATTACAAATGGAGGAACACTTCTTACTGATGCTGTTGTTTTCCGATGTCGGCTGGAATTCTCAAAAAGTGCTGGTTCCAGGCTGCCTTCAGTACAAACTACTTCTTCCTCAACATCCAACAACTCTTCGCTGTTTATTGTGAAAGACGTTTCACAACAGACTTTACTCTCAACTTCATTCTGTTTAACAGTTTCTACACTACTGACAGTTTGCCAAACAAAATCCTCTTTTACAAGCAATACAGAATTCTGTACTTTTGACAAACAGTTCGTCTTTTCTGGCAATCTTTGTATCTTGTTTTTTGATTTTTTCCTAGGTGATGCATCAAACAACTGACTAACTTCAGCTTGGTTTACACAAGAAACTTCTGCCCTGCTGAATGTTTGATCCATCTTTCCATCCCCAATACTCTTTGAATCAAACTCATCCGGACAACTTTTCGCATTAAAATGCTCATTTTTATTCAGCCCGCTGGACTTCACATGTACAATTTCTATTGCCTTTTCTGAGAGATTTGACAACTTTTCTTCAGTTTTTGAGCTTGTCTCGAGCTTGTCAGCATTTAAGTCGTCATGCTTAGCAGAAAGAGATTCAGCTGTTTCTTTTCCTTCACTATTAAATTTCCTCTTGCAACCCAATTTTCCTTTTCTCCTTGGGTTGATGGTGTCAGAACAACCACCACTCAATGGAGGTCTAAAGTTACCAGTATTTTTCAATGACATCTCTGTCAAATCATTAATAGCACTTTCTAAAACATTAGATTTTAGTTCTGTTTCTTGCTTTGAACTGCTCCAATGGCTATTGACAGTATTACTTGAGCACTGATCAACAGTTTGCTGTGAAAAGTTTGGATCAGGTGACCCAGTCAACAAAGCATTAGTCACAGGACTATACTTAAGATTGTCGATTATTTGACGCTTCCCACTTCCATCTGAAGCTGTTTCTGTCTTGCTGGAAAGCTGTTCTTTCTTCAAAAATGTCCTCGACTTTAGAGTTCTCCTTTTCTCTGGCTTTGGTTGCTGACTAGACAGAGACTTGTGATCATTGTAATGAACTTCTTTGTGCTCTGCAAGGCTGGCCCATAGCCCAAAAACAGCTCCACAAACCGTACATGTGTGTCCAGATTTTCTTGACCGTCCTTCTCGCAGGAAGGGACTTTCGACAGATCGCCTATCCACCATGGCAACTTGGAATAAACCACCGATAGACTTGTTCATGTTGTATACACCTTAAAAAAATAAATTAACATTTTTTATCCACTCCACTATGTAATAAAATAACTTTGTGATTGTGCTATGTTTTCAATTTTTCCAGCATGTGAAAATGCCAATGCTGTAACAGCTCTGGTAATGTGTCTGAAGTTTTGAAGTTTTCCTTTTTATAAATGTTCCTGAGTGATTTCAGCTTGGTGTCAAGAACACGGAACAGTTTACAAGAGTTGAAATGAAGAGATTGCAAGGCCATATACACCAAGGCAACCATCTGTGGGAAGACATGTGATACCAGTTCAAATGTTAAATTGATGGGTATGATTAACAACATTGTAGCATTGAAATGGACTACTGTTTACATGTTGAAGGTGGAACCTGAAATCACACATTCTAAATTAGCCTAAAACTGCACTGATCAGCTATTCTAAAGCCATGTTCCACACCATATCTAGTGTGCCAGAGAAATTTGAGTGTAATCCAATCATGGACCTTCATGTTAGATTGGAATGAGTACAGTTTATTCCGATGACAGGTAAAAATGCAGAAGATTCCATTAATCAGAATTATTCTGCTGGCTGATTTTTCTTTTTCTGTTGCACCTTACTGCAATCAGAAAGTATGTTCTGTGCTTTATTATAAAATAATTCCCCAACTAAATGATAGTCTAAATCCACCTTCTATTCAGTAAATGCCGTGTTACATGACTTTGCTAGCACAACTAACCTTATATAAAAGAAATATCTGCAACAATGCATACAAGAAAAGCTTTGAGCAGTAGCTATTGAGGAATGTAAAGGAGGATAGTAACAGTTTCTACATCTATGTCAGAAGTAAGCAGAGAAGGCAAGACATGATAGGGCCATTGAAAACGGAAGATTAAAAAGGAGAAGTTATTGTGGATGATGTGAAAGCTGCTGAAGTACCCAATATATTTAAGCTCAGTGTTTACTTTAGAATTAGGAAGTACCCCTGAGTCCAACCAAACACCTTTATACAGAGGTGGAAAGGGATTGACATAGATTTTTACTACTTAGGAAACTGTACTGGAACAACTGAAAAGGTTAAAAACTGACAGAGTCCAGGAATAGATGACCTACATCCTAAATTCTTA
Organism: Allolobophora icterica; assembly: GCA_963556255.1. NCBI lineage: Eukaryota > Metazoa > Annelida > Clitellata > Crassiclitellata > Lumbricidae > Allolobophora > Allolobophora icterica. The sequence goes on along the minus strand of OY744609.1, from coordinate 42,444,182 downwards.
CACAAAGTAAGGCAAGTTTGAGGGAAATTTAAGAGGCATTAGCACAGATCTTCAATAAATCAACACAGACTGGAGATGTACCACAGAATGGACAGATCACTCATAGTGCCATTATTTAAGACTTTAGTGACAACAGTGTACTACAAGTGACTGGGAAACCAATGCAGCTCCTCATTAAACTGTTAAAAAGGGAATTAGAAAAGGGAATTAGAAGTGAATCGTGTAACTACAGACCAGTTAGTTTAGCCAGTGTTGTGTGCAAGGTCATGGAAAGAATTATTAAGCATAATATAGTGGAACATTTGAATGAGTATATTATGAAGGGCAGTTAACATGGATTTACCAGAGGCTGTTTGTGTGTGACAAATCTGTTGGAGTTCTTTGAGGAGATCTTTGATAGGATAGATTAGGGAAAACAGGGGCGCCGGCAGCGTGACGCACTGGACGCATGTGCGTCCACCAACCAAATCAAATCTACACAAGGATTAGGTATCACTTCGATATTTTGGACAATTTCCCTGTGTCATTTTTGTTTACCATACAGTATGTATAAATAATATCATACGATATCCTATGCATGTGTTATACTGTACTTTCATGAGTCACTTTGAGTCATTTTCAGTGTCTGACTATGAGTGGCAGACAGGGGATGGGTGTGGATTGGAGAAGACGGGAGGATTGTGTGTCCAATTTTTTAAAGCCTGGCGCCCCTGAGGTAAACCTGTAGATGTAATTTATCTAGATTTTGAAAAGATATAAGACAAAGTAACTCATGTAAGGCTTGCAAAAAGTTTCAAGCAGGTACTAACATAGATTCAAAGCTGGTTATCGGGTAGAAGACAAAAGGTGGGTGTGGGTGAAAAATATTCTAGATGGACAACAGTGCCAAGTGGAGTGCCACAAGGATCAGTCCTGGGCCACTGCTGTTCATAATTTTTATTAGTAGTGACATAGATGATGGAATTCCAACGAAAATTTCTAAGATTGAAGATAATGCAAACTATGTAGAGCAATTAGGGTGGCAGATTTTAACGATTAATTAATCGATTAATCATTAAAAATGTTAATTAATTTAGGCTTTTTCGATTAATTTTCTTACTTATTTCACAATGCTGAGCGGCCCATTTCCCAAGTAAACAATATGGTGATGTCTGAATGGAAAATTAAGTGATCATTTTGCATTTTTAAAAGGTAAATGCTCTTGGAAAAGTTTAAGATTGCAACAAAATTAACTCTTCATTGCAATGAACAGTTCACTTACTGTGGTTCAATCACATCGTTTATACAGTAACTGACTCAGTGACTACATTTTAAACAGTTTTTCACACTACTTACCAGACACCAAATTAATCAAATTTAATTGATTAATCAAAGTTAAATTTTGAAGATTAATCGATTAATTTTGTAAAATCAGTACGAGCCCTACTTAAGAGCAATGCTCAATGAAGAAGCAGAGATACTGAGATAAGATCCAAGTAGAATGTTCAAATAATCATAAGACTGACAAATGCTCTCTTACTTGAAAAAGTTCTCAGTTATGCATATGGAAAAGAGAAACAAACAGTTTTCATATGAAATAGAAGTATGGTATTGGAAGTGAGTGAGGAATACAGACACTTGGGAGTGACTATGCAAAAGAGTGTAAAACTTTCCTTCAAGGCAATGTGCTGAAGCATCAAAGAAGGCTAACACAACTTTAGGTATAATAAGAAAGACAATGGTCACCAGAGACAAGGATATAATATTGAGGTTGCACAAATCTCCGGTAAGGCCACAGTTGGAATACTGTACCAAGGTAAGGATTCCATGCCTGAAACAGGACATAGAAAAACTGTGAAAGTGCAAAGAAGAGTTAAAAAAATAACTGGGGGCTACAAGGATTTGATTTATCAAGAAACGTTGAAAACATGGGCGGCGATCAAGGGGGGGGGGTGGAGGGGGACAATTCCCCCACCTTTAAGAGTGGGGGACACACCATACATTTGTCCCCCCCCCCCACTTTTTGAAGAAACCCCAAAAAAGGTCGTCAAATTTGTCCCCAAAAATGGTAAAAAAAATTTCGCTCATGAGCGTGAAAAAATTTCTTGACTTTTTTTGAGCAGATCACTTCAAAACTCTTTCACCAGATCAGTTCAACAGTGTCCCCCCCACCTGTGAAACAAGATCGCCGCCAGTGGTTGAAAAGATGTGGATTAACAACAGTGGACCTAACTCAAACCTACAAGATTATCACTGGAAAGGAGGCAGTGCTGTGGGAGAAATTCTTTCAGTTAGCACTAGGGCTGTACCGAATAGATGATTATCACTATTCGGCCAAAAACGAATAATTGGACCAACTACTCGGCTGAATACGAATAGTGTACAAAACAGGTCTACCGACAACATTCAAAATTTCAAAATGAAAGCAAAAGTTTCAGTTCAGTAAATTTAATACATAAACTAAAAGTAAACAGTTTACTACATGTAATTTTTGCATCCTTCTGCAAACTAGGAATGGAACTAATTTAACTAAACTTAGAAATTGTCACTTACTTAATGTTCACTCCACTCGCTATAGCAGCCGCCTATGCAGAAACAGATGTCACGTGACCACTATTCATATTCGGTCCGACCGCTACTATTCGGCCGAATACCAAATAGCTATTTGGCCCACTATTCGGCCCCGAAGTGAATACGAAGCAAACATTTGGTACAGCCCTAGTTAGCACCAAACAAGACAACTTATGGACACAGGTATCAATTATTTAAGAAGGCGAAAGGAACGTTAGGGCAGAAATTCTTCAGTGTAAGAGTAATAGACTTGTGGAATGGTTTGAATGGCAGTACTGTCTCAGTGGACACAATCACAGCTTTTCTAAAAGAGGAAGCCATGAAAATTGGGCTATTAAGCATTCCAGGATAATTTGCAGTGGTTCCAACACAGTGGTTCCATACATCTTCTGAAAAACTTAAAACCCTTGTTATGTCATATTCCTTATATCTTTCGGAGTACACCCGGTGCGAATCAATCAATCAATATTCGTTTATTGCAATAATTCCCGGTAATCCTGTAGTTTAGCATCCCAAATTATTTTCATTGAAACGTTATAATACAATAAATATTAATAGAATAAATAATCATCGTTCATCCAACTTCTAGTTTCAGTTACATTTTCATCGATCATCCAGCTTCTGGTTTGAGCTATATTTTCATCAATCTTCCAACTTCTAGTTTGAGTTTTACTAAGAAATGTTTTCATCGCTGATGCAGTGTAATTAATTTGGGACGCTAAACTACAGGATTATCGTCCTCTCTACAATAGAGCCAGTTGTTATTTGACATCTCAGTAATATGCAATTTCACGCGACTTACCAACGAGAGATGTCAACGCTATATAAGTTCTGATTTCGCTAAGGGCAAGGCAAACGTCTGAAACCGTCTCATGTTATCATCGCGTCATATATTTTATTTCAAAACTTCACCATCGAATACAACAAAATTAATTTCCAAATAATTTCGAAACTAGCTGACATTAAGCCATAGTCAATATAATTTTTATAGAATCCTTGGGTGCCTATTCTGAGGTGCCTATAGTGTGAGCCACGGATCAATAATTTACCGATCGGATGTTCTCTATCGACGTCATGTGACTGTCGGAGCGCAGCCCTCTGGCGGACAGGAAGATATTGCAGCTTGTTAAAATAATATAACAAGGGTTAAAGACGTGTAATCTATTTTAGAACCACTGCACATTTAACCTGGAGGCTGGAAAGCTTACCAGTCCATCTTTCAAAGCTTCTTCTCATGTTTAAACAATTGCAGTTTGTTATAGTTATGAAGAAAACTCGACGAATAATATCTGCAGACTAAAACATTGCCCGTTGAGAGCAAAATATCATTTTTAATAGCCTACGTAAGGAGTAAGGACTGTAACGGAGATGGGTTCCCCCTTTAAGTTGGTCTGGCGCTTAATGCTTGGCTGATTCTTTAGTTCTTATCATGCACATTATTCGCTTGGAGAACTCTGTTAAGTTCGCCGTTGTGTTTGGCGGACATTGTTTTACCATGGTATGGAGAAATTGTGTTAGGATGATGAGGAATGTACGCCTCAAGACTGTTGACGAACTTTCCTATGTTCGCGTTTGAGAAATATATTGAATTATTCATGTACTTGCGCCGGATGCTTTTTTGGCTGACTTTTCGCTGGCGCTAGTGTATGTTAGATGCTCTGGCAGTCTATTTAGATCGCCATTTAAGTTTTGTCTGTAGGAAGTCTGGCTGATGTTCGTTAATATAAGCTATGAATTTAGTCAGATTTGCAAGGTGGCTGACATTCGCCGGTTCGCCTAGGGCAATTTACGTTCGTCAGAAGTGTAACTTGTCGCCTAACAAAAAGTATATAAGGACCTTGTGTAGAGCATACGCTCTCTCGTATCTCGTCGCTCGTCAGTTCGCTCTCGTCGTTTGTTCGGTGTGCTTCTCGTCTGTTCGCTCTCGTCTGATCTATTCGTCGTGAAGAAGGTTCGCTCGTGGATTTCGTTTGGATCGTTATCGTAACTCTTCGTGGATTTTACAAGTTTTCAAGCGCTAGTTTGATGTATTATTATTTGAGATACAGTGTCGAATAAAGAAGAATTTCGGTCGTTGTGAAATAAAAGAGTTTAACTTTACAGCGAGATACAGTCTTTCTTATTTTAAATCTTCAGCCAAAAAGCTGAAGTCGAACTCAACGGATATCAGCGACGGTCGTGAGGCATCCTGGGTCGCGACACGAGCCGTCTGCTGCCTTATCGGAAACACCTTACAGAAGTCCGGTCATCTGGAAGTGTAGTTACGCGACAGGACACAGATGGAAATACGCTGGCAAATAAGTTTCGCGTTCATCTCCAGACAGCTGGGCTGATATGAGACGCTCCAACTCAGACAGATTTCTGCGCAACCTCAGCAATTAGGCTACAGGGCCAAGAGTTTCAAATGCAACGGAAACAAACATGTGGGTTGTAGGCAGCAATGCATGTTTGGTAGACTTATTAAGTGCCGCCTGTTCATGTTATTATTATTATTGTTATTATTATTATCATTATTACGATGTTTGAAAGCCGAGTTTATTATTGCCTGGAGCGCCATCGATCTCGAGGTCTGAAGGCATGATAATAATGTCCGGAGAAACAGATTGCGCTTCCTGTTTGGACAACCACTGAAATCCTTTGGAACAAAAATCGGTAGTGGACTGTGGATCATAGGTTTCGTGCGCTATGCGCTTATCTGGTCTATGTCGTGTGAAATGCGACCGCTACAAAAATAAGGCACGGTTGCGAGTGATTGCTACATGTATGTTGAATGATCTCATCCGATCAATTCATTGAAAAACGAGCATGTTTATATATAAGGCCTATGGTAGGGGCCATAATACGTTCGCTATAAGTAGTGTAGGCTACATTTACGCCTGCATATTTGATTTTCTTCAGTCTTTCGTTTTCAGGTCCGTTTCCACGTTTTCAAGATCTTCCTTTTTCAAACTTGTTGTTGACTACAATATCCTACCTTCAACAGATAGCATGACAGATAGTTAGGCCCTATTATTTCTTTGATTTCCTTTCGCTCCGTCTCCGGTTGCCCCTTCTCGCCCTGCATCCTGTGAAGCGCTTTCGCGCCATGTGGACAGTGGCGTCTACCCCCTCCCCACATGGAATAGAAGAACAAACCCACTCTGAACATTCGGTTCGTTACTCCGAGTCAGAGAGAACATGTGTTTTCGATAACATATAGGGCCTACAATGAAATTAAATACATTATCGGAAATCAACAACCCGCAGTTTATCCAGAACGTTAAACACACATTTCTGGCAACAGTGGGAGATCGTTACACCCCCCCCCCCACCCCTCCATTGGTAGACACCACTGCACGTGGAAAAGGCACATACATTGGACACCTACATTAGCAAGCAAACTTTCAGCAGTGCACACCCACTGAGGTGGAGAATTTCACTGGTCTTTCTGGGAGAGTGAACAAGAGACATTAATTTTGACAAACACAAAACCCAATATACCTCTAGAGCAGTGGTCTCCAACCTTTTTTCGGCGAGGAGCCGCATTGCAAAGTTTAGCAACATCTGGGAGCCGCATTGAGAAGTTCAGCAACTTTTGGGAGCCGCCATGGTTTTATGTCGAAGTTAGGAGCACAACAAATACTAGCGGATAACGCTATTACCACCAGCGTTAATCATAATATATAATATCACGAAAACAGTCCATTTTATAGCGCAATTTTTTTTCGTCACATGGAAAATGTCATTTTCTGAAAGGTCTGGAGAGCCACCACAGAACTTTTCAAGAGCCGCATGCGGCTCGCGAGCCACGGGTTGGTGACCACTGCTCTAGAGTCGTTGTCCTGTTGGTTGTTAATGGAGTGGTACAGCAATCACCCTGCAAATCACTCAAAGTAGTACAGTCGTACACTGGTGTAAACTTGTCCAAAATATTGGGTGGGGTGGGGGGGGGCATTTGGTTATTCATTCTACACTTGTTGCATTGGGTGTACAGTCCATCTCAATTATTGGGGGGGGGCACATGCCCTGGTGGACCCCCAGAGTCTACGCCTATGGTCACTATTACAAGGACAGGGTGTTGAATTTCTTCAAAATCTAGAAGGGACAAAAGCTCATTGGTTATTCATTCTACACTTGTTGCATTTGGTGTACAGTCCATCTCAATTATTGGGGGGGGGCCACATGCCCTGGCGGACCCCCAGAGTCTACGCCTATGGTCACTATTACAAGGACAGGGTGTTGAATTTCTTCAAAATCTAGAAGGGACAAAAGCTCATTGTTTTTTAATATCCCATTAAGAATTGAAATTGTACAAGCATCTGACCAATAACAGAAGAGTCCAAACATCCATTCTCAAAAGTTTATCTTGTTAAAGCTGTAAATAAAAACAGTAAAATAATAAATTGCAAAAGCTCGGTGTTTAGTTAATCAATCACAAAGTGTTTATTTCATCAATCAAAAAAATTTACAAGTTCATATTAACCGTCTCTGGAGTTTATTCTGAAGAGGCAGGTGCTAGCCAAATTTTTTATTACAACTGCAATAAAACCCAACGACCTATTATGATAAAACCCCACTTTTCAGCCACGCTATCTGCTCGCACTGCTCAACTGCTTTTTCCACACACCAGATTTGTCCAGATTCTCATCTTCCAGATGCCAGAAACGGTGAAAGGAGCATTTAGCAACTCTTCAGTTTCTTGACCATAGATAAGTCCAAGCACCCAGCTGTAACAGTTTATTAGGTTAAAGCTCTAAATAAAACAATATTGCAAATGCTTAGTAAGTAATTTTAATGAGTGAAATGATTTTTAAAACTGTTGAGTGTGAAATAACTTTAAAACTTTGAAATTAAAGAACACCAAAGTATTCAGATGTTTTTCTTGAACTGTCAAATGGTAATTTTATTAAGCCCAGCACTCCGAGATTGACTAAGGGGCCATCCATATATTACGTACACAAAAATCCGGGAAAATTGGACCCCTCCCCCTGTTTGCAAGCGTACTTTCTTCTTTGAAATTAAAGAACACCAAAGTATTCAGATGTTTTTCTTGAACTGTCAAATGGTAATTTTATTAAGCCCAGCACTCCGAGATTGACTAAGGGGCCATCCATATATTACGTACACAAAAATCCGGGAAAATTGGACCCCCTCCCCCCTGTTTGCAAGCGTACTTTCTTCCACCATCCCCCCTGCATACGTACGCTTGACGCACCCCCCCCCCCCCGAAGACCAGCTGCAGAAAGTGTCTCGGCAGCGACTGTCTGCACTTTAGGCCAGATTATTGAAGGATGAGTGAGGGCCAATATAGACAAATTATAGGTGTCTCGTTCACAGCACAGAATAACTGCACAAGGCTTTTATATAATGTAATAAAATGCCATCGGACGACTATAGGACAATACAGAGTTATAAATAGGTTAATGTGGACGTCATAATTAGAAATTTATTTTGTAAACGTACACATTTTGTCTCCTCCTCCCCCCGTTCGCACGCGTACGCAAAATCGCCAAAATCCGAACCCCCTCCCCCCTAATTGCGTACGTAATATGTGGATGGCCCCTAACTAGTTCAATTCATTGAAATTGCAAATGTCAAAATTTAAATAAATTCATTCAGAATTCCCAATGCTTCCAGGCAACATTTCTGTCAAATATTACATTAGCTCTTTAATGACAAGCGTGTACTAAAAGTAACTGGAAAGCCAATGCAGCTTGTGGTTAAAGTGTTGATGATACTATCACATTAAAAGAAGCCTGATCAATACTCCTTCAGGACATCAAGGGAGAAATCGGGCCATCAGTGATGCTGATGCCAGGATGCGGACTACTGAAAGTTAAGAAACAACTCAATTCACTTATCTCCAGCACAGTGTGTCAAAAGTCACACAATTAAATGTTTATTGTTTACCTTTTCATAACAGCGTTGGCATTAATCCCAACTTTTGGACTGTGCCTGCAATACTGCGCCAAAGAAAAGCAAAATTAAAAGCATCAAAATGGACAACACAACAGGTTGCCAAGCTTAGCAGTGACTTGCAGCTTCATTTGACATATACACCATTCGAAAATCGGATGTTACAGTGCTGTCATATCACTGGGAAAGGCCTTAACCCTTTAACGACGAGAGATATTCATTTTCCATACATTTTAGTGCACACTCGTTGTTAAAGTGTTGAAGAAAACTTCTAGCCAACACTGAAATGTCAGCTGTGTGACATGAACTGTTAAGTTCACTGAAAATTTGATTAGTTAACAGTTACCGGTACTACCTAGTGCTGTAAATGCGTTACACGTGATGGAATGATCCGAAACGTTAAATAAACGGTGCCCAGTCAGTCAAATCATAGCTGTGACCTTCAAATTAAGCTATGATGACTTGAATTTTAATAAATAAAACTGGACAGGCTTCTGACTCATCTGCACAACACCCTGAACGTAACATACAATCTCTTCAAAACTACTCTGTCTTTTATTCAAGTCTGCAAAAACTCGTAATTACATCAGATATAAAACTTTGATGAAGTTCATCGATCTGATATCAGTCTGATAAAAGAAACGGTTTACGAGCTCCTCGCTAAGCCATCCGACAAGTGTCCCGAAAACGCCTTCTTACGTGCTCTTGCCTATTCGCAGTCAATTGTATAGACTAAAGATTTACAAGAAGTTCATCTGGAATTAGAACTCAATCACTGAAAACGTCCTCTGTCATGGGGACTAGTATGTTTAAACCGTTTACTTTTGCCTCCAACATAGGGGCATTCTTTCGGGCAGCTGTCCTCAAACCCAACTCATGAGTTCTCTCGGTGTCAGTACAGTCAGCGGCTGGTCCAGAAATTGAGCTGCCAAAATTGCCTGAATGCTCAGCTGCCAGAGCGGATAATCCCACGGGTGACGTCCGACAACCTGAATTGTGGTTTTTAACTGTGTCAGCTGCCGTGATATCTAACTCTTCACACACACTAGAGTCGTCTGTGTCCATATTGACAACTCTGCCAACCCTATCCACAGTCAACCCCCCTACAGATTCAGTCACTTTGAGACTGTCTGTAGCTGCTTCTAGACCTGTTTCCTGGTGTATTACTGCAGCACTGGTTGTCTCTGAAATGCCATTATTGCAGTCCACATATGACAGCTTAGCCTCTGTCTTTTGATCTTCGTCGTTAGTCGCCATTCTGTCTGCAGAAGCGTTTTGACCATTCTGGGCATCAAGTGACTGAGGAGCTGCTGAAGTGGTGGTGGCAGCACTTTCATACTTCTGAAGGCGCTCTTTGGCATCCTTGAGCTCCTGCTGCAGAAGAAACACGGTACTCTGCATTGCTTCCATGTCATCATCCATCTCGGCCAAAAATTCTTCCGTTGCTAAAACAAGAAACACAAAGTGTTGCAGAAATACAAAGTGGAAAACCACCACATGCAATGGAGTTAACTGGATACACTGAATACTCCACGAGTAATAAAATGTTAACACATATACTAATAATACTACAAATAACATTGAAAATAAGAATAACAGGACTACTTATTTATTTATTCTTTTTATTTATTCCAGATATTTCTATAGCGCCTCTCGAAGTCTACTACTACTCAGAGGCGCTCCCAACTACAGCATTTGATACTGTGCTGGAATTTTCACACCGAAGCGCCACGAGCAATTGCGAGTGAAGGACTTGCCCAAGGTCCATACGCAGCGGCTAGAGTGGGATTTGAACCTGCAACCCTCCGGTCACAAGGCGCCGAACTTACCACTGAGCCACCACGCCCCACAAGTGAAGTAGCAACACACAGTCTACATGCACACTTTGCCGGAAAGCCTTACTAACAACATTCAAGCTAAAGTGCTAAACAGTAGACTCTGACAGCCATGGATATGTAAAGTAACAGCAAAAGTTTTATAAAAATCACAAACACCTGCAATGCACTCTTAGCTGCTCGGTTATAAAGTGCCACACTATTTATGATGAAGACAAAGGCACATCCACAGGGCATGTCACTTCAGCGCAAGAGCAGCATGGGCTTTAGAAAGCAGCCAGAAAGCAATCAAAGGCAGAGAATGACTGGAAATAGACCTATCTAATCTAATCTGAGATTTCTTTAGCATATAATCCATGTTTAAATCTCTGCATTGGCTTCCTGTTTAGCAAAGGATTTATAACAAATTGGTGCTCAAAGTTTATAAAACACTGAATGTTGGCCAACTGCAGTATTTAAAATAATTTCTTATTCCTCAGACTTATTATTCAACCAGGTCATCTGACTGTCATTTTCTGGACATAACTAACAGTACAACTGTTCTTAATGCACAAGCTTTTTGGGTTTCTGGACCTAGATTTTGGAACTCTCAACCTGTAGCTGTAATTCTGCTCAGGGACTGCTCATTTCTTTCTCAACTTAAGAATTATCTTTTTAAAATTGCTAATCCACCATAGGCTGCCTCCCTGTCTCAGTGGATCAACCTTGATATTCATCTGATTGATAGCTTCGTTTTGGCGTGCCAATGGTTGATGCCTTGTACATTATTACAAAGTGGTGCGAAAAAAGTTACTAATTAACAATTAATAATGATCTTTCTTGCCACTATCATATAACACACAAGGGCAAACTAAGAATCTATGGTTGCTTCAAAGTGAAACAATTAGGTTGTCCAGTCAACAGCCAGGCTTGGTCAAAATCCAAGAGATTTTTAAATAACGAGAAGGCAGCATACTTAACTGTAACTACCTGACAGTTAAGTGAAGTTATTCATTGGGCTGAACTGAAGTTGTGCTTAACAAGTGTGAAAAGTGCAGTTTGCTGTCAAAGTTTACAGGACAAGGAGTCGAGTCACTGGGCTGCTATGTTTCGTTCCGATCGAATTCCCTCATTATCATATACTGTGATATCTTTGCTTCTGAATATTTTAGTTTAAAACGCATACGAATTAAAGTAGTATTTAATAATAAATGTTTAGACCTGCTTCACTCTTTTTCATTTCTGTAATAAGTGCCTTCTGTAGGGCGATGTCTCCTTCTAGCTTAGCCACTCGACCAGTTGAGACGTTTTTCCCAAGTTCCTCATTTTCTTGGAGCAGCATCCGGCATTTTGCCATCAGTCGCTTGCCAGTCTGGCTACAGCACAACAGTTCACAAAGAAAGACACTGTCATTAACAAAGCATAAACAAATCCAGTTCCCAAGATTAAAATCAACTAACAACAGAATAAACACCATAATCGTATTTAAATTAAAACCGTATTATAAACGGCACACTAAAAACTGTAACTAACACAGTACTAACAATTTGTGGTCATATAAATAAACCAACAAAACACAACAGAGTATATGTTTGCAAACACCACATTAAATTCATGTTCAATGATAACCAAAAGAGTTAAAGTTTTGAAGGGTTCTTATGGGAGACAATATAAATACTTTAAAAAAGATATTAAATTGCATGCTAGGATCAATTAGGTTAGTACCTATCTGGTGTGAATTTCCAAGCTGCGAGATCATTCTGAGCCTGTTCAAGCTTGCTCTTAAGCTGGTCCATTTCCTGTTTCATGTGGCTGAACATGAGATTGATGGCTGGATCAAGCAGCATCGCAGACAGCTGATTGGAACTCGGATTCTGTGATTGCTTCATTTCCTGGATCTGAGTCTGGGCAAAACACAACAGAGATAACACCATCACCATGTTTACCAATTGCACTGTATGTATGTGTGTATACATGTATGTACATAAGTATTGAGATACTTCTACAGCGCCATTTGAGTACCACAGAAAAGAACTGTACACATGACTATAAAAATAATAATAATAATTATATTCTTTATTATTTCAAACCGACAGACGCAGTAAGATTACATTGAAACATGAAAGTACAATCAATATCTTAATTAAACACACGGTTTGGCAGCCATGCAAGGCGCCGCCCTAGAGGGGGTTATGATCATTACAAGGGCATTTTCAAACAATGTGAACAATGTCTTAAAAACAGTGCTAAGAACAATGTTCTTAAAACTTCTTTTGACTATAGAAACTCTGATTGCATATGATTCACACAATTTTAAATAAGGCACTTCTTGACAATTTAAAATTCCACAGTTGCATAAATAACAGTGCCAAACTAACAGCAAATACAGACACACACAAGCTCCATGAAAAACCTTATCACAGTGAGTAATGTAACAAAATCTTGATCATTTTGTTCCTAAAATGGTTAAACTATAGTTCCCAGTGATACTGAAAGATGTTTTGCGTAAGTGCAGATGTGATAATGGCAATGCCACTACAGGATCAACTTCTCCTCACAGCATTAGTGCCTTTATTTATAGTACTCTAATCAGAGGCATGAATGAATTAAAAGGTTACACGGTAAGAAAAATTTAATGATTCAATACAACCAAATGCACTGCAGACCACATAGTTAAACAGGAAATAGAAACAGGCATGGGATCAATAGAGGACTAACCATTAGTTCTTGTATTTCCTGCTCTTTGGCAGTTAGCCTCATCATAAGTTTGCTTTCCTGTTGGCTGCTGTCAGTCACCTGTTGCTTCAGTTTTTCCACAGTTTGCATCAGTCCATCTAAGCCTGAAGCCAATCAAATATAATTCATTAAAAGACAGCTGCTATACCAGTGTCTGAAAACTCAAAGTGCAACATGTGAAACTGGTAGTTTCCTGCTCAACTATGCAGGAAAGGATGTTCTGTCGACAAGACTTTTTTCTCATTTGTGTACTTAAGATATAGGGCTGAGCCTTAACACTCTAACAGTGAGCGTGCACAGAATGTATGGCAAACTAATCCCTCTCGCCGTTAAAGGGTTAAATAACACATCTGCAGATATTTTCAGATATCATCTCCAAAACACCTTTCTCAGTGTTGATTTATAGCTGATATGATCGATAATATAAAAGTGTTGGATAAAGCACCATAGAAGTCACTAGGTAAGAAATTGATTTTAAAAGTACATCAGATAAGATTAACAAGTCCTGACATAAAAACGTGGAATCAGAGTTCAACTTTCTACTAAATTGGGATTCCATAATGAGTGCATTATGGAGATGGCATACAACCAGTCACAAAGATGCAATTCAAACCAGCTAATCCAGTGGTTCCCAAACTTCTTTGGGTCGCGACCCACTTGCGAATATCTTGGCAGTCTCGGTACCCACTGTGTAAAATTAAGCATTGTGTACTAAATTTTGCTTCATAAATTGGAATCGAAATATGCAGATTTACGTACAGCGCTTAGAAATTTTAAAGCATTAAAAGGAAACTTAGGTACAAACAATTCACAATTTATTGCAGTCCAGCTAGTTATAGCCCAATCATAGCCAAATATTGTTGCCGCAAAAAATAAATGTTTCTCGAGAAAATTTGGCGACCCACTTGCCAGAACTTCGCGACCCACTTTTGGGTCGCGACCCACAGTTTGGGAAACTCTGAGCTAATCCCTTTATAAACTTATATTGCTGGATGACAGAAGCACTTGTGCACACACAATATGCCCAAGTCATCACACAGCAGCCAGTAAGCAGGTAATTGCCTGCAACCTGCAATTGTTACACAACTCAAGTGCACAGGTACTTGGTAGACTCACTGAAAGCACATTTTTACATTTTACAATAAATATATTTCGTATAAAAATTAACAGAAATATCAGACCTGGATCATGTGTCCGAGACTTTAACGCTTCAATCTCCTGCTGCTGTTGCATTACTCTACAAATTTATATTAACACACACAAACATTGTCAAAACAATAAAATCCATCAATTTATAGAAGTGCACTAAATATGTGTCTCTTGTCAACTGATCTATTACCTTGACTCTAACTCTCTTATGCCTACTCTTCAGTCTGGATTCAGGAAATTCTACTCGACAGAATCGCTTATACTGCGCCTTCTAGCTGAAGTATTTCAAGCCTTTGATCGTGGCCAGGTCACTTTACTTGCTCTTTATGATATCAGCGCTGCCTTTGATACTGTAGACCATACCATCCTCTTAGACCGTTTATCTAAATCTTTTGGCATTGCTGACTCTGCTCTTCTTTGGTTTCGCTCATTCCTTACTGATCGCTCTGTTTCTGTTGTTTTTGGACCTACCCGCTCTCCTTGGACCCACATCCCGTATGGACTACCTCAGGGCTCTGTCCTCGCCCCCCTTCTGTTCATTTTGTATACCTCGGATCTAGCTGGGGTTCTTGGTCCAATGGGTGTTTTGTCTCACCAATACGCTGATGACACACAGGCATACCTCCATGGTCCAGCCAACTCAGCTGCTCTTATGGTTGAACGCATCCTGGAGGCTTCCTCTGCTCTTGATCTCTGGTTGTCCTCAAATCGCCTTCGTCTTAACTATGATAAAACCAAGTACATTTGGCTTGGCAATCGTGTCCAACTTGCCAGGATTGATGCTGACTCTCTGCGCCTCAGGTTTCCCAATGTGTACTTCTCCTCCTCTGTCCGTGATCTTGGATTTGTCCTAGATCCTACTCTTTCTCTATCTGATCATGTCAATAGTGTCTCTCGCTCGTGTTTTTACTATTTACGCCAACTTCGTGCCATTCGCCAGTCTCTTCCGCTGCATGCGATTGTGACCTTGGTTCATGCTCTGATCTGTACTAGGATTGACTACGGAAATGCTGTCTATATTGGCCTGTCCTCTACTAACACATCTAAACTTCAGTCCATCCTTAATGCTGCTGCTCGCCTTATAGGGGGCATCATGAAGTTTGCCCATATCTCTTCCTACATCCCGGACTCCCTTCACTGGCTTCCCATTCACCAACGCATTCAATTTAAGGTCCTTTCCCTCATGCGTAACTGTCTTGTTGGCTCAGCTCCGCTGTATCTCAGGGCTTACTGCACCCCAGTTTCCAGTTTGCCTGGTCGGGCCTCTCTCCGGTCATCTGCCCGTGGCCTCTTGTTAGTCCCTTGGATGCGCACTGCTACTGCCCAGTCCCGTAGTTTTGCGGTTGTGGGCCCTTCCAGTTGGAACAGCCTCCCTCAGGGCCTTAGGCTTGTCCTCCTCTCTCTGTCTCCTGCCCAGTCTCGCAAGCGCCTGAAAACATTTCTCTTTGTCAGTGAAGACACTGACACGGGTCGGGAGCGCCTCTGTTTATGAGTGGCGCTATATAAATCCTCGATTACAATTACAATTACAATTACAATGTTATTTAAAATTACAGTGGTGCTATATAAATTTGGAATTACAATAGCAATTCAGTAAAATTATGTTAACAAACATCAGTGCAGCATGCCGCTTTATGGAGCATTGTCGATGAAACATTGGTGCTATATAAATTTGTGATTACAACAGCAATTAAGTAAAATTCCAAGTTAACACTTCAACGATGAGCTGCATTGGTTTCCCAGTCACTTTTAGTACACGCTTGTCAGTAAAGTGCTAAAACACATTTAATTAATTATCAAATGATCAAATGCAACTGTCAGAGCATTGTTGATTCCACGAAGAAAAGAAACACTTGGAACATTAATAATATACAGACACTAATTCATACACAAAAAACATAAAATCTGTTGTGTATTTCATACATTGCTTTAAGCTTGACATTGTTACAAAACTTTAGATAGTGTGCTATGCACAACACAATAGGAAATGCTGATCTAGGCCTTGCACATTAGCCAAGACTAAACAAGTCACTGATACAGGACAAATCCAACACAGATCAGGAACATTGTAAATGTTCACGCGATTTTCTATAGCGACCGTATATGGCCTCGACCCTGCTCATTTTTCAATGAATTGATCGGGTGAGATCCTTCACCACCGCTTGCCCATTTGAATGGGTGCCACGCCATTTAAGGTCCCCGTGTTGGGACCGTGCTAGCCCGAGATTTAAATCTCTGAAATAAGCCACCTTCGGGAAGCGAACCGCAGTCCGCATCCGCTCTAACACAGAGTCGCATGAGACGTGCAGCCAACGCTTTTACCGATGTAGCTAACTGGGCCAACAATGTGATAAACAAAACATTCTGAAAGTAAGCAAATAAATGAAAGCAAATAAATTATAATAAAAATTAATAATAATTAAGAGAAAATACAGTAGGAAACGTTTTACCTTTCGATTAGGTCATCTCGAGAGACTTTTCGAAGTTCTTCTCGACTTACATGGCTCATTTTTGGCTGTTTAAGAGAAACAACATGTTCATGGCTCTAATACAGACCTCAAAGTTACACCTACATTACCTCAGTTACATGACATTAACTCAAAGCAAACCACCAGCAAACTACAAATCGAGTTTCATCAGCATACTAGGCATAAAGGAAATCCGGGTCGGTAAACCAATTTTTGGACTATCCGGAATTATTTGGATCCGGAATGTCTAACCTGCCGATTAATAACAGTTGTTTTCTCTTCTGGTTTTGCTATGGACTACTAACAATTAATAGGCAAACTGTGGAGGTGGCATCCTCACCTGTTTAATTGCCGGCTATCCCAATACCAGCCACGCGTTGAACGCGCTGAGGCCGGCGACCATTAGGCCTGTCAACCGTTGAAGAAATATATCGCGGTATAGGGAAGGGGGTGGCTGATTGGCTGTTCTTCATCCGACCCCTATAGCTGACACCAAGCCATTAGCCAATGACAACTAACTTGTAATTAGGCCTTAGTACTAATCAGAACCAGAAAATAATGGCCTATACTATACGGTATCGGCAAAAAAAAAAATAATCGGTTATGCCCTACAGCATAATGAAATTTCCACCGAGTCTCAAAACAAATTGTATGCCAACCCAGTTTGTTAAAGTACCTGCTCACGTCAAGTCTTCATGCTTAGAACATTTTTACTTTAACAAATTATTCAAGTGTCTTCTAAATAAGAACCTATATGAATTCTAGTATTACATGGCAACAGGCCCTTAGCCAGAAATATAGGGTTGCTCGTCCAAAACCATTGGAAGTCGTGACCACCTGATGCCGTGAGCGTACGAGGTCGCGACCGTCCAAGTCCAGCTGCATTGCCCCTATGCTGTTTACAGAGCCTAATATCAACCCCTGCTCCTTACAGAACTGTCATCTGAATGCTGGCAGTGGCTCTAGAGAAGAAGCTGGATGGTGCTGGAGGAGAATCATGCACAATTTTTGCCTGTCCAACATAATTTTCATCTGTCCAAAGGATGGGTGGACAGATTGTATTTGGCTAAGGGCCTGCATGGCAACAGTTTGGCGGCTATTCATAACAGTTACATCTGATATTATGTATCTTTATATTATGACTGGGCCTTTGCTGTTGTGGGTCCCATGATTTGGAACAACCTTCTCCTGCTCAAGGCAAAACCAATGACTGGATTTTCCTCATCGGTCTCGTGATCCCTAAAGTCATTTCTGTTTCCCCGGGCTTTGGTGCTGAGAGCGCCTCTGAATAATTATTTTGTCGTAAGTACCAACTTCAGTCAGACTGTCCTGCATTGGATTTAATTAAAGACCATTTTGCTGCACATGACAGTATATCAGAGTACCCTGATCTGTAGCATAGTTAGCCTTTCAAGATGAACAGGGTAGCCTAATAAAGACCTTACTTTTCCACTGGAGTGTGGACAACCACAAAGGGAATGCAGAGATAATGTAAAATGCAGAGAAGGGAGGGATCCAAAATATGTAATTTTTGCAGACTTTCTTTATGCAGAACCCCAAAGACAAATGTAAGACAGTCTAAGTTTAACTTATCTTTTTCTCTTTATACAGCATGATCTTGTAGCCTCTAGTAGGCCTAATAGATAAGCAATCTCGCCTGGACCATGTGCGCATTTCCCAAATGTTACTGTTCACACAATAGGCAAGTACACATATGGCAAAAAATATTAGAAAACATTGCAAGAGACTTAAGTTCTACAATTGAACAACAAAATGATATGGTAAAACCTATACAACAACCATGCATTCTCTTTATTGGCTTCAATTCCTATGGAAATTGGTAAATTCCCATAACACCCTCAAATATAAACCAGTGACAAAAAGGTTGCACATCACCCTTTGCGCATTGCATCACATTACACAGTGGCAAAAACAACCACCAGTCACCTTTTTCTGTGGTACGCCATCATTAGGATTGGCCATCTTTGGTTGCTTCAACGAGTAACTGCAAAACAAAAGAAATTTTTTGCTGCACTACACTAGAAAATGATCTGACATGATACACAACATTATACCATCATCATTGATATAATGTCTGTTTATATTTTATTATCGGCCGAATATGAATAACTGTCCAAACTATTCTGCCAAATACGAATAGCAGGTGATAACAGAGCAGGGTATAAGCAAAAACTAGACAGAAGTACATGTATTTTTAAAATGTTCAACATAACCCACTTTTCGAACAGTAGTCGAGCTTTATATTAGCTTCAATTCTGAATTTCTTTACACGGCATTACACTGCTTTTTCTTTTAAATAAAGTCTCTCAAAGTTTGCTAAGTCTTTGATTTTTAATTTGTACTTCCCACTGGAGATGCATCGCATTTTGAGTGCATGACTTTATATTCTTCAGCATGTTTGTATTTTAAACGATTATTTAATGCTGTTATTGTGAAACTTTTTTGAATGGCCTGTACCATTTGTGTGACTTTGTGCACGGTAAAAATGTTCGTAATAATAATAATAATAATAATACCACGTGAAATTATTACCTTGCACATATTGCTCGGTTCATCAACCCTTAGTATAAAAGTATTTCCATGCTGAACTTTGCTTATTGTAAACTATTTCCATGCTTGAACTGTTATACTGTTATGGGGCCCCTTCGCAAATAGACAAATTGTGCACTACAGTCTGTTATGGTATGAGTCGCTTCTGGGGGCTGGGGACGGGGCCCTGAAGCTTCAGCTTCATTAGTTTCATATTAGATCCATCACTGTTATAAGATACACTCTATTTCCATTAAAATAAACCAATAAATTATAAACTAAGCTTCATTAACTTACTTTTTTTAAAGGCAACACAATTAGGGCTGTCAATGGATCCCCAAATATCTGGAAACCCGTTCGAAGGGTTGCGCCCGGGCCTTAAATCAATACCCGAAACCCAACATAAGAAGCATAATACATTAAGTGTTTTAAAAGCTGCACAGGCCACCTGGGCAGGCGACCATTAAGCCTGTCGATCAGTGAAGGAGAATAGCACAGTACAGGGAAGAGGTAACCGACTGGGTGTTCTTTCACCCGGCTTATGCGCTGTGGAATGAACGGATTGGATAATTTGAATGACAGCGCTGACTAATGCTTCAGGCCCGGGCTTAGGGATCGCATGATCAGTATTGAGATTGGTTACTTAGTGAGTTGGTCTTTCGAGACTTAAAACAAAATCTCGTTATTTGGCGCCATTGCTGTTACGAGATAAAAAAAAGTTTAAGAAGTTTATCAGAATCCATTCTGGACATTGATTTTTGTATTTAACTGTCTAATCAGTAATCACATCAGTGCAGCCAACTTTTTTAAACTTCTTGAATAAAATGTGCATCAGATATTAATTATCTAGAAGTTACATATAACTTAGCGAATTATAACTATTAGCAACTAGCGAGCTATCTTTATATAGCACTTACAGTAGACATCTCACTCATGACTCCTTAACCATATCAAAAATAATGCGACTTAACAAAGGTTGAAAATGTTGAAACGTATACAGAGCAGTTATATGAAGCAGTACATAAGTGGCAGAGACACAAATGTCTAGTTAGCATTTTAAATAATATAAGCTCACATGATCTAGCAGCACATTTATGAGTGGCACGATAGCAGGTTGTTAATAACGTTTAATACAGAACTGGCAAACAACAGTTCAAAATAACAAAATTACACAAAATAAATGTCATTTACCTGGCTGTGGCTGACAACTTCTGGTTTATATCAGGCATGACCATATCTCAGTGACTGGTACGCCAATGATGAGTGCTGCGACAAATTATGATGGAAGCCTGGTGTTATCCATACACACTGAAGCAGGCACAGTAACGAATATACAGCATTACAGCTAGTATGAATATATGACGGTCCTGATTTACTTGTCTCTTGGCATACCCATCGCTGAGTCGATCATGCGTGAAACAAACCGGAAGTTGTATCCATTAGGGCAGAATATACATGCATATCGAATGCTGTGTATTCGCTATTCGTAAGCGAAACGACAGCTCGCTATGGTACAGTATTAGGGTGCAAAACTCTGCTGACGTTACAGTGACATAGAAACACTGTCTCAGCTTGGCTACACAGAACTGCGCGAATTATCTGGTGCAAAAAAGCATAATTTCAAAATGGACGCCAACCCCGACACTCGAAAACGAAACAAAATAAAAACCTGATCGCTTCAAACGCACAATCTGTCGTAAAACAGCTATACTGATATAAAATGAAAATTACAGAACCTGAACTATAATATCTTAGAACGTCAGTCTTTTACTTTTGCTAAAATTAGAAAAAATTACAAGCAACGCCGCCATATGCAATTTTTTGTTCAATGATTCACGGGTAATGTAATAATAAATGAAAACAGTTACTTTTTGCAAATAATATTATTCAAACATTAAAGATTTACATTATTTCAGTGAAAAATATAATTTAATCTTTAAATAAATCTTAATTACGAAGTTTTCAATTTTCAGTATGCTTTTCAGAAAACATATAGCGCAATTCAGTTCCTTACGTTATGCATTACCGGATTAAAGCATATTTAAGCCAATTAATAATAATAATTATAATAGCAGAGATTTAAGTGCCATAGTTCGTAAACAGTCGAAGGGAAATCGATGCAACGATTCAGAAGCACTGACCCATGGCTTATGGCCCCACAAGTTCCAAAAATATTTGAGGGCCCAAAAATCCGGAGCAAATTCTTAATTTTATATAATTTTAAATAATGTAGCGCTTTACTCTGAAACTTTTTGAGCGCTAGTAATTTTAGTTACTACTTACTTACTTGGGCTAAAAACAATAACCTCAAGTTAAATCCAACCAAAACCCGTGAGATAATCTTCTCCAAAAGGGGTCAGAAAGGGTTAAACATTCCTCCCATCATTCAGGGAGCAGAAAGAGTTGTTACTCTTAAAGTTCTAGGGGTAACCCTTAGCTCCAATCTCAGTAGGCCTATGTCTAAACATGTTGACAAAGTCTTGACATCAAGTTCCACTTCCCTGTAGGCCTACGCGCTCAGAGTTTTGAGAGACCAAGCTTTGCATGATGTAGCAAGGGCTACCACTATTTCTCACCTTTTGTATGCCTCTCCGGCCTGGTGGGATTATACCAGCAAATATGATAGGGATAGGATAGAACGCATGTTACATCGAACCATGCGCAGAGGTTTCCTTCTACCCTCCATCCCAAGTTTGGATAACATGATTGATGCTGCAGATGCTGGCTTATTTAAAAGAATCTGTTGCCAGCCTTACCATGTCCTTCGTGGTATTTTTCCTCCCCCACGACATAATAACTACGACTTAAGGACAAGAACTCACAATTTTACTCTTCCAGCTAAAGATAAATGTAATTTTATTCCTCGTATTTTGTTCAAAGATATGCTTATTAATTAACACATCCCTTTATCCTCCATTCTATTATTATCATGCTTCTGTAATCTGTAATCTGTTGCGTTATTGTCAACTGGATTTGTTGAATTAAACGAATATTGATTGAATACTGACCCTCGTCACGTATACACTCACGCTTTATCTATTCTGTGGTCTTACTCCTTTTGCGGACGTCTGGCCGGGAACCCTAACCTTACATTACGCACATGCTCTGATCTGCATTAGGATTGACTTTGGAAACGCTGTCTATTGGCCTCTCTACTAATACAATCTAAACTTCAGTCCATCGATCCTTAATGCTACTGCTCGCTTCAATAGGGGGCATCACGAAGTTTGCCCATATCTCTTCCTACATCCGGGACTCCCTTTAGGCCTACTGGCTTCCCATTTACCAACGCATCCAATTTAAGGTCCTTTCCCTCATGCGTAACTGTCTTGTTGGCTCAGCTCCGCTGTATCTCAGGGCTTAATTACTGCACCCCAGTTTCCAGTTTGCTGGTCGGGCCTCTCTTCGGTCATTTGTTCGTGGCCACTTGGGAGTTCCTTGGATGCGTACTGCTACGGCTTATAGTCTCGTAGTTTTGCGGTTGTGGGCAGTGGCGTCGATCTTGTCTGAGAGGTGGGGGGGGACAAAGTCGGCCACGATCTCGTCGACGACCGGTTTTTGAAAATCTTGTCCCCACAAAATTTTCAAAAACTTAATCTCAGACAAAAAATTTCGCTTTCATCTCCGAAAAAAGTGGATGACCTTTTTTTAGTCATTCGTCACGTTTTACAACTTTTTCCCGTCTCCCGCCAATAACCAGGCCTTTATCTTATGATTTCTTCGTCTAAAAAATTTTGACATTTTTGACGAATTCCTTCTTCTTTCTCATAATTTTTGGGGGGACACTTCTGCTCAAATAAATTATTTTTACCTCGTCTGGTCAAAAACGCTGCCAAAACCCTCACGCGCAATTACATTTCTCCGTCTTTTTTGATGTTTCTTCAAGATGTGGGGGGGGGGGACACATGCATGGAGTGTCCCCCCACTCTCAAAGGTGGGGGGACATATCCCCCTGTACGCCCCCTAGATCGCAGCCCATGGTTGTGGGCCCTTCTAGCTGGAACAGCCTACCTCAGGGGTTTAGGCTTGTTCTCCTCTGTCTCTCTGTCTCTCTGTCTCTCTGTCTCTGTCTCTGTCTCTGTCTCTGTCTCTGTCTCTGTCTCTGTCTCTGTCTCTGTCTCTGTCTCTGTCTGTCTGTCTGTCTGTCTGTCTGTCTGTCTGTCTGTCTGTCTGTCTGTCTGTCTGTCTGTCTGTCTGTCTGTCTGTCTGTCTGTCTGTCTGTCTGTCTGTCTGTCTGTCTCTCTCTCTCTCTCTCTCTCTCTCTCTCTCTCTCTCTCTCTCTCTCTCTCTCTCTCTCTCTCTCTCTCTCTCTCTCTCTCTCTCTCTCTCTCTCTCTCTCTCTCTCTCCTTTCCAGTTTCGCAAGCGCCTGAAAACATTTCTCTTTGTCAGTGAAGACAGTGATCCGGGTCGTGAGCGCCTCTGATTCTGAGTGGTTACAATTTCATCTCGCATGGTGGCGTTAAATATTTTCTTTAAATCTCTATCTGAATATGTAATCTTGGATGAAATGTAAACAGGAAATGTTTAGGGAGGCGAACTTAAACATTATATAACTTAGTGTGTTTTTTACCTAACATAAAAGCACACGAAACTATGCGTCGGATTAACGGCAATGCAGGCTCAATGTATCGTTTTCTATCTTTTGCGATAACATTAATATACTGTCATATTGCAACATGTTTAGTTGACAGATCCGTTGGTAACGCCCCTCAAAGGCCTAATGTGGTTCTCATCATAGCTGACGACTATGGCTTTGCAGACGTCGGTTATCATGGATCTTCCTTGCGGACGCCAAACCTTGATAGACTTGCCAAGACAGGGGTTAAACTGGAGAATTACTACGTACAGCCGATATGCACGCCCACAAGAAGCCAGTTGCTTTCAGGTCGTTATCAGGTTGGTCATAAACATCTGTATAATTTACTATGCTGGATTATACCGATGTTTGTGGGTTTTTCTTGGAAGCCGATTTACATAATTTCGGTTGTGCCAGTTGTCGGTGCTGTAGGACGACTAGAGAAATCTACAAAAATGATTTGGGGTTACAAGGATTTGAACTACAAAGAAAGGTGGAAAGGTGTGGACTAACCACAGTGGGGAGGAGGAGCAGAGGAGGCCTAATTGAAGCCTACAAGATTATCACTGGAAAGGAGGCAGTGCAGTGGGAGAAGTTCTTTGAATTAGCCACAAACAAGGTGACTCGGGGACACAGGTATAAATTGTTTAAGAAGGCGAAAGGAACATTAGGGCAGAAATTCTTCAGTGCAAGAGTTTTAGTTTGGATGATAGTACTGTCTCAGTGGACACTATCATAGCTTTTAAGAGGAAGCTAGGAGAGATGAACTATGAAGCATTGGAGTATCAACCACTTGCAGTGGTTCTAACACAAAACGTGTAGTCTTCTGAACCACTTAAAACCCTTGTTATGTTAATGTATTGTGGATCAGCCTACATGAATGCCTTAGATTTTGGTTGCTTAGATTATTGTCTAACCTAATCTAATGACTTTGCATTGTTTTCAGCCGATGTCATTTCAAGCGACAACTATTAAAAAGGGTTGGGAAGCCTGTTGGAAATCAGTGGCTCAGGCAAACCAGAAGTAACAAATCTGCTAAGTCATGTGGCTGCATTGAGAATTGAGTAACTTTTCCAGCTGTGAAATACCAATACCAAACAGATAACTACCACATTAATCAAGACATCTCATGATAAAATCATGAACGAGTGCCTTGGCAGCATTTAGGGTGTATGCCAAACAAAGTATACTATTGGGCTTTCATTCAAATGGTAGAAGCAACATACAGGCAGTTTACTAAGGTGGAGCACAAATGTCTATGGTGTCAGTCAGTATTGTTCTTGTTGTTCTACTGTTATGTTGCATTTATTGTGAATGAAGGAAGTTTCCTACACAGTAATCATCTAAGAGGAAGCTTTAACCTGTACTCTGTGCATTACAAGGCAAGCGCTCCAACCAATTGGCTATCCCCTCCCCCATGTACCACCATGTGAATAACTGTCTTTCAGCCCTTGTGTTTCAATCATGAGTATAGTGTAGACTTTTAATTTTGCAGACTTAGTTCCTGTACCTTTCTTTCCAGTCAGTTCTCTTTTGTCGTTGCTCTGTCTGCCATTTGTTAAACCTATGTATTTATGTTTATATTTCAGATTCACACTGGACTTCAGCATGCCATCATCTGGCCCTGTCAGCGAAACTCGCTACCTCCTGAAATGCCAACAATTGCCAACAAGCTGAAGGAACAGGGTTATTCAACACACATGATTGGAAAGTGGCATATTGGATACTATGAAAAGTATCTGACTCCGCTCTATCGAGGTTTTGATTCATACTTTGGTAAGGCCGAAGTGTTTTTCTATACACTGGAACATGCTTCATTATAGAACAGATTCTTGTACAATGTGGTTAGGACTTAGGGGTATGAACCACAAATTTAGGTCACTTTTTATCTCTAGAAAATGACCTCCTTCATGTAACACAATATCATTTTGATGTAGTTTTAAATGGTCTCAAAAGACAGAGTTATAATGCATTTTCTGGTGTATTTGAGAAGATTTCATATGGAAGTCTTTGTCACAATTTGGTTTACAAAGGACTGCATTTCTGTGAGACATTGAAGAATTAGGCTCAAACAGGACTACATGTATATAGCAGAAAAACGTAAGAAACTCTTAATCTTTGGTTTAACTGACCAGTGGCCAACTTTGAAAATAGTTTAATTTAAACTCCAATTAAATTCACTGAATGGATAAATTTCACATTCAAAATCTGGATAAAAGTTTGTATTAGATTAATCTGAACTCTTTCTGCTGTTTGAGACAATGTTAAGTAGCAGAATATTGAAGAAGAATATGAAACTGTGCATTGGGGACCATAGTGGGTTATTGGAAGCCTTGGTCTCTTGTATAATTTCCAAGATTGTGGAACAGTTTATTATAGCTTAGACAGCTGTCCTGGCTTATGAGTACTCATTGTGAAAAACTGCTTGTGCTATATTTGAAAGTTCACACCCTCTGTAGGCTGTGTTCAGCACACAGGATGACGACTTAACTTCTCTGACCGTGTATATAAATCCTTGTGTTTCTGCTTGGCCTCGTGACGCTGGTACTCTGTTTGCTCTCATTTGTTATATCAGTGATTGTTGGGTGTGTTGAACTGCAGTAGGCATGCCATTAATAGTAATCATAATTTGTGTATCCATGATTTTATATCTATATCCAAGACTTGATCCAAAGCATCATCGCTTGTTTGTTATGATTCCAAAACTATGGAAAGCCTTGAGGATAGATATAAATATGTTTGATTCAAAAACAAAACAGCATTTCTAAATTTCTCTACACTATAGATGTCTCTGTAAAGCTGAGAAATAACGAGTAGTCTTGCTTTACACTCGATGGGAGATTAGACAACAAAGGAAAGAGTTTACTAACTGCTATCATATTTTGAGACTAACTTTGATGCATGCAGCTGCTTAGAAACCATTAGCACTATATTTCCTTATTCTTTCAGGTTACCTGCTTGGAAGTGAAAACTACTACACTCACACTCGTTGTTACGTATTCAACAGCAGCGTAGAAGAAAACCAGGATTATGCCAAAGTGGATCACAATCAAGTCATGTGTGGCCTTGACCTGAGGGACGGCATTTCTCCTGCTAAGAACTACACTGGTCTCTACTCAACGCAAGTTTTCACCACAAAGGCTGTTGAAGTTATTAAAGAGCATGCCACTTCAAACAATGAAAAGGTTACTGTAGTTGAAGTGAAACAATACAGACGTAGTGTTGTTTCTGCATCACCATATGGTAGAAATGACATATCTTTGCCTAAATTGTCTGTGTCTACAATATTTGTATCTCAACTGAAGGCATTTATTTAAAAGTAATAAGGGGAATTTGCACCACAGCATTGAGCTTAAAACAATGTTCAAACTTTGCAGTTTAGTTTTGCTGGCACTGTTTTATGACTATGTGACTTGGATGACCACAAATCATTATGGTGCTGGACACAAATGGCGGGGCGTTAGAAAATAAACTGAACTACACGTCGTTAATAATAACAATGAAACAACAAGATAATAGTAATAATGATATTGATAGCAAGTCATTTTCCAAAATTGCAACAAAATATTTTGATATGATAATTTTGAAATTTAATGAGAAACAAGAGAGATTAAGGCTTATGTGTCAGGTGCCTTTGTTAGTATTATTCCTCAGAGGCATGGTCCTATCTTATCTTATCTTCTTATCATATCTGAACATTTTTAAAGCACTTCTCTCAGCAGGGCTATACAGAAGCGTTGTCAACGTGACAGGCCCGTAAACAAGTAAGTCTTTAGGCAGCGAAGAGAAGCAGGTGTGATCACCTCTAGAAGCCTACTATGGACTGCAGAGGGAAGGTCATTCCATAGTGACGGACCCACTACAGCGAAGGCCCGATGCTGGGTCAGGGAAGTCCGCGATCGAGGGAAAAAGAGGTCAAGTCGGACGGAGGAACGAAGAGGAAACCATTAGAAACCATGACGGATGTTTCAGCTATGAGGACAGCAGCTCTGAAACAAGAGGACAATCACCCAGACTTAAGAGAAAGTACTCTGCATGTAATTCATATTAAAATGTTTCTTAAGTTGTTATTCTGCCTTAGAATTCTGAATACTTTAGTCTGAATTATTTGTGTCAAA
Source organism: Allolobophora icterica (assembly GCA_963556255.1). Lineage (NCBI taxonomy): Eukaryota > Metazoa > Annelida > Clitellata > Crassiclitellata > Lumbricidae > Allolobophora > Allolobophora icterica. The sequence goes on along the minus strand of OY744609.1, from coordinate 42,416,325 downwards.
TAAATGTTTTTCCTGACCCAAGATTCCATATCTTTTAAATAAAAGAGTTTTTTTATTTTGCAGCCTCTCTTTTTATACCTTCCCTTCCAGGCAGTTCATGCTCCACTCCAGGTTCCTGAAGAGTACGAAAAACCATATTGGAATATCACAGACAAAGCCAGAAGAACATATGCAGGTTAGCTTATGATTTTGTGACTGTATTTTAAAGTATCTTATTTTATCTAATTCATTATAATCTGATCTAATCATGCTGCTAGCATAATATTAGTTTGCAACTCTATGACTCTCGTAACGGGTAGTACCACTTATAGAAAATTCATCATCAGTGCCTCAGATCTTTACAACACTGCAAAGACATTGCTATTCTCAAAAACTTTAATGAAATGAAGGCAAGGAAGGCTGAGAATTCTTTATGCAAGATATAGGTTCGTTATCTTTGCAAAGGACTTCCTTCCTGTAAGATAAGTACAGAGTTAATTTGATTGATGCAATTACTAACTGTATTCATCGCAGTAATATGGCTTGTTTATGCTGTCCTACACCTGTGGTAGATTACAGAAGTACTATAAAATGTCCATAGCTGCAATATTTGTTAGAGATGTGTATAGAGAATGGTGTCTTCTGCCTTTGTTTTAGTTTTAAAACATTGTATACTGCTGAACTAAGTTCTAATGATTGGTTACAGGATGTCTATAATGGATTTTAAATATGATCAATTTCTGACAGCCAATAATGCTTTTGAGTGTTTACATTTCTGTTAGGCATGGTGTCTTGTCTTGATGAAGCTGTTGGAAATGTCACCAAAGCTCTACAGAACTATGGGCTCTGGAATAACACAGTACTAATATTCTCAACAGGTATTTTAGCAATTCTGTTTTCTTTAGCGTTTTCCAAACAGTCAAGGAGAGGAAAAGTGGAAAGCATGTGGATAATCTATGAAAACCTCGGAATGGTGTTAACTCTTCTGAAATTTGGGATAACTTACAGATGCTAACACATAACTTCTAGTTTAAACCCTGCAATTCTTAAGCAACCAGCATTGCTAGGTCATTGTTACCAGTTTGTTCACAGTTACTCAAGGCAAATATTAATGAAAAGATGTGTGACAAAGTTGGAGTTGCAGTACTGCTCTGTTAAATTTAGGTTTGTCTGACTTGATGACCAGTTTCCTTTTTTCTGGGGCTTTAGCTTCGTTGGGGCTGAATCTAGCTTCGGCATCGTGATTTTTTTGTACTGTTCACATCACTGGCTGATCATCGCTGTCTAAGAGATCTAAAGACTTATTGTTGAGATCCATCGAAGAAGACAAGCAGATGGTGTTTAACACTGATGATGAGGTGCATTGGTTCCCAGTCTTCTTTAGTTCACTCTTGTTGTTAAAGTGTTAAAACTGTGTGAAGAAATAATGTAATACGGCTTCTATGTTCAGTTTCAAAAATAAGACTGAGAATCAGAATCAGAATTTCGATAAAGAACTGTGGAAAAATTGTGAGGTGGAGTGATCGACTTTATATATGGTTGATTATAGGTAACTCTAGATTTTTGGAAATGTATGAGTTATGTTCATTTTGCACTGAAGCTAGTGAAAAGCCAGTGAAGCTTGTGGAAGTATGCTGAATTTAAACATTTTTTTTATCATTTGCAGGTGCATTTTAGTCAGATTTGAGTTAATGTGAGTAAAATTAGTTTAGAGAATTTATAATTCATTTAACAAAAAACTAATTCAGAATAAATCTGTAAATTAATTTTTTACTTAATTGTTCAGTATTTCAACTGCATTTTTAGATAATGGTGGACAAGTGGAGGAAGGGGGTAACAACTGGCCCCTTAGGGGCTGGAAAGGGTCACTATGGGAGGGTGGAATGAAAGGAGTGGGGTTTGTCAACAGTCCTCTTATCAAGCAGCCTGGAACAATCAACACTGGTCTAATGCATGTAACAGACTGGTTCCCTACTCTGCTGAAACTGGCAGGTGGCAGTGGCGCTGGACTTGACTTGGATGGATTTGATGTCTGGAAAACTATCAGGTTCTAATTTGCATATGCTTGTTGTGATTAAGAGTTGAGTATGAGAATTATAGTAAGACTGGAAAAAAGACTGAGAAATCAAACTGAGAATATGAATTATAAATTAGAGCAACTATTAAAAATAAGAATTAAGATCATATTTCGAATGATACTGAAAATTATAAGAAGATTTGACTTGATATTCGTAAAAGAATAGGATTCTAAACCTCTCTAATTTTCTACTATGACCTGGGTATGAAATAGATGAATTTAACAATAAGGAATAGGAGTTAGATTTTGTTTGATGATTAAAAATTACAAACAAGCTCATGAATCAGAATAATAGAAGAGTAAGAAGTAGTATGTGTAATAGTTTGAGAATGAGTATTCAGAGTATTAGAATTGTAATGTACTTAAATATTATTGTTAATTTTCTGCTGCTAAAGTAATATATGACAATTTTACGTAAGCAGTGAAGGAGCCGATAGTCCACGTGCTGAGCTTTTGCACAACATTGATCCACTGACCCCAAAGCATGGATCCTACCTCAACATTTCCAATTTCGACAATCGCATTGCGGCTGCTATTCGAGTTGGAAACTGGAAACTTATTACAGGCAAACCAGGTTGGCACAAATTGTCGTTACTGATTCATTGGCATGTGTTTTTTTATTTTTAGTATCACCTTCACCTTTATCCTACTTCTCTCTTTCTTTTTTTAACACCAGATCTTATCATAACCCTATGCGTATGTGGGTATCTGTCTAGGAAATTATTTGACGTCTTTTAAGTACTTCTCGGAAGTGACTCTTACTGGCCTAACCCTGATGTTCGAGTTCTAAAAGAATGACAAGTATGTATATAATGATGCACATGTGGCTGGCAAAGTTCTAATGCCAGCAGTAGTATTTATTTTCATGCCTTTATCATCAGTATTATAATCAGCATTAATTACCCTCATATTACAATGTAAAGATTACTATAGAAATGTTTACCTTTACATTAATGCTGTTGCACTTAATCTCTCTTGCTAAGTACTTTTACTCCTACTCTGGTTTCAGTATTAATGCAATATGTTACTGGATAAGAAGTTTTCCAGTAATGCTGAATAAATTCATAATTTTTAAGTGACACCTCTTTTAATTATGTGTCTAGGCAGTGTTTTGAGAGAATGAAAAGCGGCTATGTAAATGTCTACATAATTTCTTCTGTTGCCTAGGAAACGGGAGCTGGGTGGCACCACCTGAAGATCCTGCATCACATTCCATCCCAGACCCAGATCCACGAAAGAAAAACATTTGGTTGTTTGACCTTTCCAAAGATCCCAAGGAAACCAAGGACGTTTTCCTAGAAAACAAGGATGTTGCAGTTAAGCTTTTGAATCGTTTACAGTACTACCAGTCAACTGCAGTTCCACCTAGGTATCCTAAGGATGACCCACTCTGTGATCCGAAACTCCATGAGGGCATCTGGAGTCCGTGGCTTTAATTTCATCCACAGAAATTTCACAGTTGGATATAAAACTGGTCCATAGCTGCCATGGCATACACTTAAGAGCAAGCAGTCACTATGATTATTTAATGTTTTCTTTTCTGTGGTGAAGGTTTACACAATATGTTCATTCTTCTGTGTTGAAAGCATTTCAGAAAGTTTCTGGTATAACATCTAATGAAATCTGCTGGGAGAAACAGGTACCAAAACCGGAGTGTGTTTACAGAGAACACCAAGTTTGGATGTATTTTGCTGATTTAGTCTTGTACTGGATATATACAGAGTTAGGACATCAAAATGTTTGTCCTTGTTTTAGTAAGTTAAGCTTTTTTATGGCAAAATTAATCAAAGGTACCATAGGTGCAACATTGTTTTCTTATTTATTATTAATTTTACTAAAACAGAAATGTGTTTCTTTGGTAATATATTTAATAGTTTATGCTGATTTTTTGCTTCTTGGAGTAAAACTAATTTGTTGTCTTTCTTGTATGTATATTGTATACTTATAAGTACAGTATAGTTGTAGTAGTTAATTTTGACAAAACGAAGTAAGTTATTGCTATTTAACATTTGTTTTTGTTATATGTTGCTATTTGTGGTTGTTGGTGCAGAGTCAAACTTGAACAAAGTTGCAGCAAAAAGGTTGTGAATTTTTACAGATGAAACTCTTAGTCCTTACAAAGACTTGTTATGTAACTATGTAGCTGTGGTAATTTAAATTATCTGCTTTTTATATCGATTTTCTCAGGAACACAGTTTTCAGATGTTTCTCTCTGGAAGTTAAGTAAGAGAGGATCTTTGGGACATATTGAGAAAAAAATTTGGCATATTTGTCCTAATAACATCAGCAAGCCTCTGGGCATATTCAGTCCAGAGACCCGGCTGCATTGGTACTTTTTCTGTCATCAGGTCAAAAATGAATTGAATTGCATTGAAAAAATGTTACAGAGTGTGTTCAAATTTTACAGTTGAAATTTAAAATTGGTCATTTTTACAAAGCTTGTTTAAGGTTTAGAGATTTTGTTTGTTCATTGTTTACATTTCTGATTATCATTGTTTCTTGTTAGCAAGTATTACAGCTTTATTTCAAAGTTACACAGAAATGTAAATCTGATGTACAATTAATCAGACCCCAGGTGAAGAAGAGCAGTTAGATATCCAGAGGTTTGAGAGCCAATGAGAAATAGTGAGTTTGAGGCGTCTCTTGAAAGAAGTATAAGAGTTTGAACATTGGAGAAACATTGGTAGATGATTCCATTCCCTATGTGCAACAACATGCATGAGTGGTAAGAGCAGACTCTATTCTGGTTCAGAGCCGTTGACGGCAACATGGTTCAGCCAGAAGACCCATAGCCAAAGATCACAGAATGTGGGGAGAGAGGTAAGGAGATACAACAGTATGTAGAAGTGCTCGTAAGTATTTCATAGGTAAGACAGACCAGTTTAAATCTTATTCTCAGTTCAGGAGTTTGTATGAGTAGATGCACATAACCCACACATGCCAGAGGATGCATTGATTACACTTGAAGATCTGAGATACAGTTGAAAATCGAGTTGGCTATGGGCTGTGACATGTTTTTGTTAAGAGCAGACTCTATGTGACGTATTGCCCTAATATGCTAAAGCAAGATTTGCACAGATTTATTATTCTGGATCGAAGTTTGAGATACCTGACTAGAGTGACGTCAAGTGTTTGACAGTGTTTGATGACAGAACTGCACTGGTATCGAGGTGACTGCTGGAATGAGAAGGGAAAGAATGCAGGTGTTGTTTTAAGCAAACATGAATGCCTCAGATTTATTAGGGTTTATGGCCAGACCACTGAAGCAGAACCATTCATGCACTGAAGAGAGGCACTCTTCAAGTTTTATCTGCTAGACTGATCTGTAAGTGACAGAGCAATGTAAAGTTGAGTATCTTCAATGTACTACTGTAAGTGGACTCTAAAGTGATTGGTGATATGAAGATTGTAAATAAAAAGAAGCTCATTGTTTATAAACCTGAATTGATTTTTACGTTCTTCCTGTATAAGTGCATTACTGACATTTGTATTGTTTTAATTTAGAAACTTTTTGTAACATGTTTAGAATATTTCATTTTGCAATTGACACTCTAAAATGGATGTAAATTAGTTCATTTTTAAATCCTGGCTGCTTTTACTATCAGCAGTTGCTGTGTTCATGTTTAGTTACCTTACATTACACTGTAACAAGAGATTTGGAAAAAAGAGGATATTATTTTGCTTTATTATATAAGCAACTTTACCATGTTGATCATAGACAGTCTCAAATGCATGCACAAAGCAAAAAGAGCAAGAGAAGGAGAGATGGAGAGACAGACAGACACACAGACTGAGAGAGACAGAGACAGAGACAGAGTGTGTGTGTGTTTATCTGACAAACATATGTCCAGAGCATTACAGGCTGAAAACATGAAGATTGGGGACTGGCAGGGTAACAGAATGACTGCTTGTTTGGCTAAAGAGATGCAGGCAGATCTTTAGAAAAACTTGCAGAGAAACAGAGGTATACATTGCGTGGCTTCCTGTTCGGCAAAGGATTAGTTTCAAATTGGGGCTCATTGTTTATAAAACGTTGAATTCTGGCCAGCCACCATACTTACAATCATTCATTTTTTCCCAGACGTAATGCAACGAGTTCATCAGGTTATCTTTCTCTGGTCATACCTAAACAAGAACTGTTCTTGGTGAAGAAGTTTTTATGGTTGCAGGACCTAGATTTTTGAACTCTTTCCTTGTGTCTGACCATTCTGCTAGATAGAAGTTTTAAATTACAGTTACAAGTGAAAGGAGCATGTATGTACAAGAAGAGGTAGTGTGAATGTACAAACTGAGAGAGATGTTGCCTTTAGTGTGAAACTGAAATGCAGTCTGATGTCTAACTTTCTAACGTTAAGTAAATGGTGTTATGTGAGACATAAGCAATTTCATATATACCATTTAAATTCCAACGAGATGATTTTCACTTGCAACTTGAGCTGGTTGTGCATATACTTAGATTACACTGCTGTATATTCTTTAAAGTAATGTCTGATAATGGCCTGCGTTGTTGTGGCTCATAGACAAAAATATCCTGGAATGATACACATACAGATGCAGAATTTTTGGTTTTTGATAGTGGCCTGGTGATATTAATTTACTTATGAGATTATAGGTATTTGATCTCAGGGGCTATATATATGTAATACACTTTCACAAGTGCTGTCCTGTGTAGACTAGACCAAGGAGATGAATTACCGTATCTTGGATTTCTGAGACGACCCCTCAGCCAGTGTTTTGTATCGGCTGCTAGGGGCGACCATTTGACAAGAGCCTACAATGCAGGAATGCAACGAGACAAGTTTATCAGTGGACTCCTTGGGAACAACGATGGCTTACAAACTAAACAGAACCAGATAGGTTAACCGGTCTAGAAAAACAGTCGGATCAGAACATCTTATTGTTCTGTATGTAATACGTAGATACCATCTGTGTTTAAGTGTGCTATATATGTAAATAGTGCTTGCCCGGTCATTGCAAAGTTTGCCTATAGGATAGCTTTATCTGCCTAAGCCAGTCACTGAAATTGGATGATCTGTTCATGTGCATGTGAAGGTCCATGTAACCCGATCATGCATGGAAATTGGTATATATATATTATATATACATATATATACACATGTATATTATATATGTCATATATATATGATTTTATTCTTGTCTGTTCAATCAGTGTGTATTTTTGTTTCATGTGTTGTCCAT